>JAEUWP010000595.1:0-47380 GCA_018524725.1 Podaxis mareebaensis | reverse complement strand
ATCTGATATGCACAAAATGATGTCAGAGTTTCTTAAGGTCTCCAAGTCAATAACATCTTTTGGATGTTTTGCTGATGTAGGTGGCAAAATATTCTCGTTCCTCGCTCACAAAACTTCATCAAACTTAGCATGAACTGCTTTCACTTGTGCGTGGAATCGCAATCGCACGTGCTGGGGTACAAAACGAGACCGGGCTCAGGCCTCCAGCGTTCACGTATTACCCCAGGGTGGATTGCTTATGTCCACCGACAGGGCCACCGTGATCTCCGTTGACTGCGGGTGGTTGACATATCCAATGTGTGCTAGGTCTTCCTCGACTTATACTCGTACTAACCAACTCACATAGACACTACCAGCCTCCAACCCATGTGCCAAATCCACTTCCGAGTTCTCAGTGAAAACATTAGCTACAAGCCAGTATGTCGTATCGCTCGCCCCGCTGATCGCCTTAGATGAGAAGCAATTACAAATATGACATACCAACAGGAAGTGCTTCAGACAGCGCTTACCGTCCCCGGTCTTGAATTTGAGCACAAATCGGATCAACTCGAAAGTTTCCCCTTGAATGATTTCATGGTTGGTTTCGTACCCACATGGATCGTTGGCTGGGCTTTCCAGACGGTCTTGAGCGTTCAGCTCTTGGTGCCCATACTGTCTTATATGCCATCTATGTTTAGACGACCGACTACAAGCTTCGAGTGCGAAATGTTTAGCGGCTTGTCCAGCCACATCGATGTCTTTGCATCCCAACTCCAGCGTACCGACACCACTAACACGTTGAAGTGACGGCTTTTCTTGGTCTTGGAGGCCGCCGAGTTGATGAACATGCAAAGCTAACAAACATCGCGGAGCATGGTGTGCAGAAACCGCAAGTTATCGAAATCGAAAATACTGAGAGCATTCAACTCATCTGCTACTTTACACGGTACGCAATACGAAACAAAGATGCAAGTTTCTTTACAGCTTCTGACCAATATTGATATGTACAGCTTTTACTTGCGTGTACCTAAGACCATGATCAGGATTTTTGCATTAAGTATGTACGAAGAGACGACTCACGTATCGAGAGCATACTGCCCCAATTCCCTTCCAATGCCAGATTGTTTGTATCCACCAAACGGAACATTCATCTCCGTTGCCTGTGCACAATTGACCTACATTCCCAAGTCAGCGCCCTATCCAGCATTTCACATAGCACGTAGTATGATCACATACCCAAACACTGCCAGCCTCCAAGGCATGCGCGACCCTAATCGCGTGACTCGAGTTTTCCGTAAAGACGTTCGCCCCAAGTCCATATGCCACATCATTCGCCATATCAAGCACCTCTGCACACAATTCACCATGCTCGTCACACCAGCATCAACAGTAGCTGACAACAATCTCACTCACCTTCCTCAGTCTTAAACTTGATAACCGAACAAACTGGACCAAAGATCTCATCTTGCATAATCGACATCCTGGTGTTCACATCCGTAAACACCGTGGGCTTGATAAAGTATCCTTCACTTCCGTGTCTCTCCCCACCAATCGCCACTTTTGCACCCTCTTGCTTCCCTGAGTTGATGAATCCCATCACGCGGTCAAACTGCGTCTTGGAAATTTGCGGGCCGTGTTGTGTCTTCGGGTCGAAAGGAGACCCAGTGTTTTCTGTGAGTTGTTGCGCGAGTTTAGTAAAGTTTTGAAGGAATCGGTCGTATATGCCCTCTTGGACGAATATACGCGAAGCAGCAACGCAGGATTGACCCATGTTCGAGCTAATCGTGTGCAGGCCGTTAGTATTGTGGTATAGTACGAGAAGAGAAGACGCACAAGATTCCGACAGATGCCCATTTCAATGTCTGCTCCAAATCTGCATCGTCAAACACGATAGTAGGGCTCTTCCCTCCAAGCTCAAGAGTAACAACCTTCAAATTCGTCTCCGAAGACGCTTTGAGGATCTTGCGTCCTGTTAGGGTACTGCCTGTAAACGCGACCTTGTTGATGTGGGGGTGTTGGGCTATAGCATGGCCAGCAGTGCCTCCTGTCAACACGACACGGGACGAGGCCATGATGAGTAAGTGAAGTTTGTCAAGTCGAGATAACAACCAACCATATCCGTTTACGATGTTTACCACTCCAGGAGGGAACCCAGCTTCATGTATCAATTCCGCGAGCCTGAGCGCAGAGAGCGGAGTCAATTCCGAGGGTTTCAATATAACTGTATTGCCCGTGGCAAGTGCCGGACCCAATTTCCACGACGCCATGAGCTGCATCCCAAGCCCAAATCAAGATCTACCGGACAACCAGCAATTGAGAATATACGCACCAGAGGGAAGTTCCATGGGATAATACAACCCTACGAGACGACATGAGCGCAAGGAGGAAGGGAAGATGTGGAGAGCCTGAGACACACAACAACGCCATACGGTTCATGCCTGGTATACGCCATCTTATTCTCCGTCGTCTCAATCGTCTTTCCATGCACCTTATCCGCCCATCCTGCATAATACCTAAACGTATAAATAACACCTTGCAAATCAAATGCCTTCGCCGCAGTGTACGTCTTGCCTGCACCCGTCACCGTCAATCTCTATTTCTCATCAAAGCACGAAAAAAATGTTAACTCTACGCACCGACGTTCAAAGACTCCAACGCCCCTAGTTCGTCTCGATGTTTTTCCAGCAAATCCGCGAGTTTGTACATCAACCTTCCACGTTCCGAACCAGGGGCTTTGAGGCCCCATGAGTTCTTGTACGCCTGTTGTCGGATTAGATATATAGAAAAGGTGGGTGAGAGAGGGGGATGTGAACACACATTCCTAGCGGCTTCAACCGCGATATTGATATCCTGCTCCGCCCCACCCGCAACGGTCGTAATGACTTTCCCGTTTGCTGTAGGTACATTTAACACCTTCATTCCACACACCAAAATTGTTTCAGAAGCTCACTGGGATCGACAACACTACCCCAGAAAAAAACTCGGTCTCAGCATAACATATCAGTGAGTAAGAGAGTTTACAAACGCACTCAATCGTTCCTCCTTCAACGGGATCAACCCACTTCCCGTTGATGAACAACCTACGACCAACCATTATCACCACCAAAACCCAAAACCAAAGAAGTGGGAGAGCATACCCAGCGTTGAGCGTAACTTTCCCCTTGTAAGTCGGGGTATCAAACGTATGCGTGTACGTCTTCGGCATCGTTAGTTCACTGTCTTTCAATTAGTCTTAATAGTAAGAGGGAAGAGGTGGAGATACTCAGACAGCCACCTTCACGTCTCCAAGCCTGCCAAATATACCCTCTCCACGGTAACTCGCACAACCAAAAAGCCGGATAATTCAGAGTTCCCTCCGCGTCAAATAATGCAGTTACCCACACCCCGATAGTCATAGAGCGGCCTGTGCCTTAGGCTTTGTCATCCCCTTGGAGATGAAGGCGTTCTGATGGGAATGGTGTGACGCCCGTTGCTTCTTCAGTCCTCTTCTTGGGTTTATTGAGTACGAAATAGGGGTCTACATGACGTATGAGTGCATCTTGTGGGAGTGATATTTTTGGCGTTGTGGTTCTTGTGTTCTTGTGTTCTCGTGGATTGTTCTGGTATTTGTGTTTTTGGGGAAAGGGTGGGAACAATCGGGTGGATCTTGACCACTCATAGAATCGCTATTTCAGGAGGGAATGTAGATAGGTAGGACAGTGTCGAAGGTGATGAAACGACGTGCTGATGTTCACGAAAAGGTGTTAAATTGTTTAATTTACGTCGGAACATACAATATGCATATGGTTTAATTCTCCAAATTTCATATTATTGACCCGTGTCATTGGCCCCTCTTTCATCACAACAACATTTTCTGTAATATCCTAGCAATGCCAATCTGTAAAGCAAAAAGACACATTTGTCATCCAAGCATGTGGATTCCTTAAACACTAAATTCTCTCCCACCAAATGCAAGTTATTGAAATTGAGAATTCTGTGAACATTCAAATTCATCCACTACTGTAACTACATGATTTGCAACACAAGACAAAGATGCAGATCCCTGTTACAGCTTCTAACCAATATTGATGTGCATGCCTTTTACTTGGGTGCACCTACGAGACTGTAGTCAAGACTTTAACATTAGACTTATATGAAGAGACAACTCACATATCAAGAGTATACTGCTCTAATTCCCTTCCAATGCCAGATTACTTGTATCCACTAAACAGGTCATTCATCTCTATTGCCTGTGCACAGTTGGCCTACACTCCAAGTTGGCAGCCTATATCCCAGCATTTGATATAGTACATCATATGGTTGATGAAGAGAGAACAAGTTTGCTACTACAAAAGCATAGTGTCAGTGGAGAGTAAACTAGTTACTCACAATCCAAGGCTAGTTGAATGGGAACAAGTCCTGAGAAATGTGGGAAAGGTGAGTCTTCAGGAGTACCAGAGAATAGGATACTGAATTGACAATAGTGAGGAATGTTGAGAAGAGAGTTTAGAAGTCAAGTAAAGATGAGGAATATGAAACTCCAGTGAAGAAAGTATGTTACTACAGTGGGGTTTAAATACTGTAGAGAGTAACTACACTGGGCATAGGGTATCATACATGCATGAGTCAGAAACATAAAGCATATGCATATATAACATGAGTAAGATGCATGTAAAAGATAAAATAAGAAAGAACATAACTCTACTGTATGCTACAGGAGTCATAAAAAGCAAGAAATGTTTCTACAAGTCATAAACCATGAGGATATGAGTAATACTAACACAGGCTGTACATCTATACAAGTGTTATAAGTATATTAATAGAAACAGATCAATATAAGCATAGCATGAAGCTATGGAGGGGTCTGAAAATATATCTACTCTATCAATGCAGAGCATACATGTCAAGGATTCAGTATGTACTGCTGATGGCAAGTATATACATAAGTGTTATGCTGATTAATTCCTCAACAATAGTTACATACTAAAACACTGCCAGCTTCCAGGGTGTGCATGACCCTAATCTGTTACACTCCTCTCATTTCCATTGCTGTTTACATTGTTTCCACCTCTTTTGCTCTCTCATCTGTTCTCTACCTCATTGTTGACCTTCTTTCTCATTGTCTTCTCTGACAGTCCATATCTCTCTTGCTGATCTGCTTCAACTCCTATCTCCATTCTCAGTCTCTGTTATGAATATTGCAGACTCCAAGATCACTGAGGAGACCAAAGAGACCAAGAAGCAAACCTACAAAGACTGGGATCTGATGAAGCACATGATGGTCAGCCTCTGGCAGGTGTTATGAATATTGCAGACTCTGAGACCACCGAGGAGACCGAGGAGCCCAAGCAGCAGACTCACAAAGAGTGGGATTTGATGAAGTGCATGATGGTAAGCCTCTGGCAGGAAACCACAGAGTTGCGACAGACACTTGATTGGGAAATGTGTGAGAAGGTAGATGAAGTGTGTCGCTACCACGGAGTGTATTTTCCATGCAATGACGACTTGTGATTGGATGCTGAACTTACTACTTCCTATTCCAGACACTCTTCTATATTTGGACTAGGTATCAGTTTCATCTTCTCTGACATACTTGTGTCTGCATCAATTATGTTCGCTCTTGCAGACTTTCGTCTTTACCGTATGTACTCCTTTGCTTCTACTCCACATGCCCTCTGCCCATTTGTCTTATGAATTCCTCTTCTGTATGATTATCTCTTATTCGTCTCTTATGTTACTATTGATCTACTTCCATAAGTAGTCAGAGGACTTAGTATATGTACAACACCTGGACATGTAGATTAGGCAAGTCTAATCTTAAAGTGTGTTACCTCCTCTTGGTACTTGAACAAGTCCTAGAGCACCAGTATTGCTTTAAGTCTACATCTCTTCACCCTTGTGTGCAGCTTTTCTCTCTAAGGCTTCTCGTCAACGTCTTGTCCTATGGAGTGTGCGATCTTTATGAGTTCACTGCCTAGAGACAACATGAACAGCCACCCAAGGTTAAACAGAGCAGCTCCTTCTGACCTGCATAGGACAAGGACCTCTGCTCATCTCACCTACAAGGATAGGCTCCGACTTAGGTGTCGCTTAGCCAAAGAAGAACCTTGTAACATCAAGATTAGACTTCCCTCATGTGCCAATCCCACGTTGTAACTTTCGCCCCGACTGCTGCTCTCATTGCTCCACACTGTGCATGTAGTCACCCCAAGGTTCTCATTGCTTTGCGCTGTGCCATTGGGATGTTGTTGGTTCTCATTGCTTCACGCTGTGCCTAAATGACACCAACCCCCCCCTCCTCGATTGTAATTCACCCACTCATTGTTTAGTGGTCTGACAAAGGAGTCTGTAATATGCCCACTCAATGTTTGGTGGTCTATTAGGAGAAGACCCTCTGACTATAAATCATGTTGATGTCTGTCAAGGTGAAGCGTTCTCGATCATCAGAAATCGAAAGGCATTCTTGATCAACAGAAATCGAATCTTGTTCTTGATTAGTGGAAATCGACGGAAGTTCTCAATCATCTAAAATCGATAGCCCTCAACCATACGACCAATCTTCTATTTATTCTACCTTATCATCTTCCTGGAGTTCCTCACAGGACAATATTTCTATATCTTCCTTAATTCCTCCCAGCCTCTGACACCTCGACCTCACACCTGATCAGATACAGGAATTGATTCAAGCCCTCATCGAGAGGAACCTTGAATGTCCTTCCACTCCCCAACTCCCCTCACCATTTCAGGAGAAGCAGCTGCCTTATTGGAACGAGTTAGAGCTCAAGACTCTGACAGCAGCGACGAAACAGCTCGATGATCAGCATCCCCAGTCTCACCTATCGTCTCTCCAGCTAGAACAAGACCTCCGAGAAGAGTCAGATCTCTTAACCTCAATGAAGTCGCCCCTTGGGAACTGCGACTTACCACCAATATTAGAGGAAGAAGAGAAGCAGCTAGAGAACAAAGACAACAAATGTCGACCACTGTCACTATCCCTCCTGCTGTTGTACAACCACCTCAGCAACTCACTCAACCTCCAAGTGCAGCCTCAATTCCACCCCCATACCAGCAACAACCATCACAACACCCTACTCCCGAGCAACCAATTCAACCACCCCTGCAACTGCAACCACCAGTTCCTAGAACGGACTCCATGGCACCCATCAACCAAGCCACCACCTTCACATTTGGAAGTAATATCATACCCCCAAATCAAAGATTCTTCCAACAGCCCCTCTTCACCAACCCCGTGATTCCCAGACATCAAACAACTGGAATTGTACAAGGAAATCAGGGAAACCCATCTCAGACTGGAGCAGCTCAGCCAACAAACCCACTGCAAGCAGGAAGCCCTCACCCACCTCTTGGGCCACCTCTGCCTGGAAGACCCCCTTCAGGACCAGGACAACCAGGTCCGAACCCACCACCAGGACCACCAGGAGCACCACCTCCACCACCACCAGGACCTCCTGCACCAGGACAACCAGGAGCACCTCCACCAGGTTTCAGTTTTCCCCAACAAGCACAAATGCCTGCCGCCCCTTCCACGCCAAAATACAAGGCACTGCCCTTGTATGATGGAGACCCATGGAAATACCTGGCATGGAAGCAGCAATGTGCCTTGTACATCATCGCCAATCAGCATAAATTCCCTACCAACCATGATGCCATCATCTTCATACTCTACTACATTGGAGGAGCAGCAGAACCATGGAAAATGGAATATCTCCACCAACATAACTTCAATGGAGTATTACACCTCGGAACGTTCAACGCATTTCAAGATGAACTTGACAGAATCTTCCTCCCTTACAACTACACCAAAGATGCTCTCCGATGACTCCACGCTCTCAAGCAGAAACGAAGACCAGTGGACCAGTACATCTCTGAGTTCAAAGTCCTTGCAACCCAAGCAGGGATGGTCAACCCCCAAGAACTCATTTACCGGTTCAGAGAAGGACTGGATTTTGAAATTGGTCTCAAAACCATTGCCCTTAGACCTGGACTGGACATTGACATCTGGTTTGAAGCAGTGAGAGCAGTGGAAGAACAGCACCACATGGAGAACAACTATTGAGTTAGCCATGCCTGAGAATGAACCAATAGAGCTATACCCCAGCCAAAGAAGAAGGCACCCTACAATACGAATTGGTCATGAAGCCAGGTGTATAAAGATCCATATGCCATGGATGTGGATAACTTGGTGATGGCACTCTCTGAAATCGCACTTGAAGAAGATTATTCTCTGGAAGAAGAATCCAATGCAGAAGTCAATGAGGTTGAAGAAAACCAAGATCTCCTGGAGACGTTTCTTCAGAACATCCTTACTCTGAAAATGTGCAATGACCTCAAGCAAGGGAAATGCTTCAACTGTGGTCAAACAGGACATTTCGCTCGAGAATGTCCAAGAAAACCAAACCCACCACAATCAACATGAAATCTACCACAAAGTGCCCAAGCAAAGGTTTCCAAGCATAAGCCACCTGTATCCCCTAAACTACCCTGCAACAAAGAGAAGCAGCAAAAGCGAAAGGCCATGTTTGCCCAGATCAACAAGATAATTCAGGAAGCAAACAACGAAGAAGTCGCTGAAATCTTCACTGAATTTTCAAACTCCACCAGTGCTCAAGCAAAGGAGATCCAGGATTTTGCCTCAGACAACTAGCTTCCACGTCTAGATCGTCCCAGGAAAAGAAAGATGCACCGAGAAATGATTCCCCTCCTCCCTTTTTGTTTTCTAACGGACTGGTTTCTGACTCCTATCCCTGTCCAAAGGACAAAATTATGCCCCCTTCCTTTTCTCAGAATGAAGTACTCGTTTCTGAATTATGTTTAAAGACTCACCAATCCAATACCTTCTATTGCCCCATCACCGTGCATCTCTCTGAAAAATCCGTGGAAGACCTTGCACTGATCGATTCTGGAGCAGGACGAGATTTCATCGACCACTGGTTGGTTGAGAAATGGAACCTGAAAACGTCGCCGTTGAAGAAACCAATCAAAGTCAGGAATGCTGATGGAACCCTAAACAAAGATAAGCAAATCACTCATTCTGTTACCCTCAATTTTACCATCTATGGGAAACAAATGAAGATGGATTTGCAGGTGATCAATCTAGGATGACCTAGAGTGATCTTGGGAATCCCCTGGCTTGCCAGATATAACCCCAACATTGACTGGACAAAATGGACCCTTTCATGGAGACGTTTGACAGAAAACACCACGCTCTCTTCAATCATCAACAACACTCTTTCTGAAATCTATGTGAACGAGCTTGAAGAAGATTTCTCTGAGGAAAACTTCACCGAAATAAACACCAAAACCTCCTATTCTCAAATACTCACCCAAACAGGAGAACAAAAGAAGGAAACTGATCCTAGGAAAATAGTCCCTCAGGAATTTCACAAGTATCTCAATCTTTTCTCACAAAAGAAAAGTGAAAGATTTCCTCCTGCTTGACAATGGGATCACCAGATCAAAACAAAAGAAAGTTTCATACCAAAAGCCTTCCCCTCTTACAAACTCTCCCTCGCTGAAGAAAAGGAGCTCAACAAATTCCTTGAAGAAAATCTTGCAAAAGGATACATCAGAACCTCAAAATCTCCTATGGCCTCACCATTTTTCTTTGTCTCAAAGAAAGATGGAAAACTCAGGCCTTGTCAGGACTACCGATATCTCAATGAACATATGGTCAAGAACGGCTACCCTATCCCTTCTATCCAGTCCATACTCGACAAACTACACGAATTGAAGTACTTCACCACACTCGACGTCAGACTCAGCTACAACAATGTCCACATTGTTGAAGAAGACAGATGGAAAGGAGCTTTCTGCACCCATCGAGGACTATTCGAACCCACAGTCATGTTTTTCAGGATGTGCAACAGCCCCATGACATTCCAGAACATGATGGATACAATCCTCGCCCCTCTCATCGTGCAGAACAAAGTTATCATCTACATGGATGACATCCTTATCCATGCTCCTACCAAAGCCGAATTGCGAAAAATGACAAAAGAAGTATTCAAGATCTTGCAGAAGCATGATCTCTACCTCAAACTGGAGAAATGCAAATTCGAGAAGACAACTCTCACCTATCTTGGATTCATCATCTCTCCTAATGAAGTCAAGATGGACCCAGTCAAGCTTAAAGGAATAGCAGATTGGCCTACACCCAAGACAGTCCAAGACATATGGAAATTCATTGGGTTCTGTAATTTCTACCGCAAGTTCATCAAGCACTATGCCCACCTGTCCCTACCCCTTAACGCACTTCTAAAGAAGTCCAACACTCCTTTCAAATGGACAGAGAAAGCTGACAACGCATTTAGAACATTAAAGCAATAGTTCCTGGAAGAACCCGTCTTAATTACCCCTGACCCTTCAAAACCATTTGAAATTCAAACTGATGTGTCCGCTTATGCATCTGGAGCAGTTCTCCTCCAGAAAGACTCAAACAGTGTGCTACATCCATGCTTCTATTACTCCAAACCATTCTCCCCAGCCAAACAAAACTACCACGCATCAGAACAGGAGTTCCTAGCCATCATCTGTGCATTACAAGAATGGTGTCATTACATCGATGGATCACCCTATGAAACAACAATATGGACAGATCATGACAACATCATTCATTGGGCCAAACCATCAAAACTATCGAGACGAACCATTCGATGGTCCACTGTGATCAGTGCCCATAAAATCAAGATTTGCCATATTCCCAGATCTAAGAACTGCGCCACTGATGCTTTGTCCAGAAGACCAGACCATGCCTCGACAAGTAAAGACATGGAGCTTGAAACAACGAAGGCAGCCATTCCACTAGAGAAGTTTCAAACTAGTGACTTCACCAACACTAATGCGAAATTGGCTAATTCAGGAGAAAACAGTGAAATCAACATCATAGACCCCAATGTTGAGGACAAAGCCCAAAAAGGAAAGGACGGAACCATAGAACTGGATCAAGAAGGTCGCATCCAACTTCCCATGGACTCCACGCTTAAGAAGTGCTTATTGCAGCATGTACATGATGCACCAGCTGCAGGACACCCTGGAGTCACTGAAACCCTCAGGAAACTTCAAGAATATGTCACCTGGCCTGGCATTCATGCCTATGTCATGAACTATGTGAAAGGATGCCCTACTTGCCAGCAATACAAGATCAATAGACGACCCTTGAAGCCTCCTCTCCAACTGATTCCAGGTCCCTGATCATCCCAGCCTTTTGCCCAGATGTCCATGGACCTCATTACAGACCTCCCCGAATCCAATGGCTATGATACAATAATGTCCATGGTGGACCACGGTCTTACAAAGGGGATAATCATAATACCCACTTCAAAATCTGCCACTGCCGATCAAATCACAGACATCCTGATCAAACATGTGTTCATTCACACAGGAATACCTGACAAAATCATTTCTGACAGAGATCCCCGATTTATGGCCAAATTGATACAAGCAATGTTCAAGAAGCTGAATATTGATCACACCCCTTCCACAGCCTATCATCCCCAATCAGACAGATCAACTGAATGATTTAATCAAGAAATCGAGATGTATCTATTGGCCTATTGCACTCAAAACCCCCACACCTGGCCCGAACACCTCCCTTTAGTCAAATTCTCCCATAATTCCAGAACACATGCCAACTGCCAGCAAACACCATTTGAACTTATGTATGGCCACCCACTCAAAGCCTTCCCAACTGAGCTAATACCGACGAACTCACCATTGGCCAAAGAAAGAATGAATTGGATTATAAATATCTGAGAAGCTGCAAAAATAGCACATGAGACTTCACGCAAAATTATGACAGAACAGACACAAATGTGCACTCTGCCAAAAATAGAACCCAGCCAACAAGTATGGCTCGATGCTCGAAACCTGCCAATTCAGGTTGTGTCAAGGAAAATCACTGCCCATCGACTAGGCCCATTCACCATTATTAGGAAACACAGAAACGTATCCTATGAGCTATCTCTTCCCAAGAGCTGGAGGATCCACAACATCTTCCATGTCCAATACCTCTATCCTGTCACTGAAAACAACATTTATGGTAAACACTTCTCAAGACCCCCACCTGACCTTGTCCAAGGAGAAGAAGAATGGGAAGTCGAAGCCATAGTGGCACACTGTCACACTAGAAGACAAGGATTAGAGTTTCTAGTGCATTGGAAGGGATATCCAAATTTGGAATGAACCTGGCAAAATTTGACAGACCTGTGCAATTCCAAGGCCATCCTCGACGCTTATAAACTGTGACACAATCTCCACTAGACCCCAAGCTACTCGAATGTCTTTCACTTCCAACAACACAACGACCACTGACTACCTGACCACTCCCACTTCTGTTACCTCTTTTACCCAAGCATCATCACGAACTCTTATCTCTGTTCCACCCACTCCTCTTACTCATGAACTGACACCTTCCCCAGAAGATCGCCCCTCTACCCCTGAATCCCTTCACTATGAAGAGCAGCGAAGACAAGTCACCAACATCACAGAAGTCAGGCATCAAATATCCGAGGCATTCCAACTACATGAAGCACAAAGCACCCAAAGGCGAACCGTTTCATCTTGTACCCTACAAGAAGCAGGCAATGCCACTCTTTCTGCCACCATACGACTCAACTCTCTATATGAAGATGCCTTTTCCCAAGCAAGGACTGCTCTTGAGCATGGTAATCAACCAACTGAAGTACTCGACTCTTTCAGGTCAACTTGGTTTAATGCAATACATTGCCAGCTCCATGCTAATAGACTGGCTGACAAAGTCAGTGCCTGCTTTACTCAGGTTATTGACCTGCCAGGACTTGATCAAGAAAGGCAATACCTCCGAGGCACCCACCGCGTGATTCTGCAAGCACGAGAGGACGTATCTGCTTTTCTCCACCCACAAATTGGACTTAGATCTGGCAATGTTACTCGCAACCCCTTGCCCCGACAGAACCAAGGAACCACTTCAGTATCCAAGCAACTTCATGATGTGGATTGACAACACCCTGAAACAGGAGCTTCTGGAAATCCAGACTTTACTATCACAGACAGCCCTATCCTCACCCTATCTGACCAACATGCCACCTGCTATCAATGTAGCAATGTGGGTCATAGGGTGGATCAATGCACAAGATACTATTGCCCCTTCTGCCGCCACTACACCCCCAGACATTACCAGAAGTATTGTTTCCTCAATCCCATCAGAACTTGCCCACCATTCCATTATGCCAGAATCCTCGCCGACCGAGCCCAGCTCGCCATGGCCAGACTTGCCGAACACACCACCACTACTGGGCAGCAGGATGGTGGACAAGGAACTAGCGCTTCCACAGATGATCGATCCCAGAATGCTCATTCCTCAGCTCTCCCCTTACCAACTTCCTCCTCCTCTGCAGCTCGACCCCCATCGTCAGGAAACTCGAGATCTCCTTTGCCCATTCATCCATGCTGCAACCAACATCACACTCTCCTTTGGGCAGGCCTCACCACTGCTGACAACATCCGAGGACCTAGATTCGCTAACGAATGCCATGACAGATCTCCTCCACACCTCTCCTGTCATGCCATCAATACCACCATCATCCCCAGAGCTTCTGACCGACACATTTGCCCTCAACAATGGTCAGCCTGGTCAATTGAACATGCCCTCTGAAGTGTCATGGACGACACAGGAGAGGGAATGCATGAATATCCTTACGACGATGAAAATGTTACCAGAAGCCATTGAGTTGAGTGAGGACACTTGATCTTATGAAGGGGATCATGTTATGAATATTGCAGACTCCGAGACCACCAAGGAGACCAAGGAGCCTGAGCAGCAGACTCACAAAGAGTGGGATTTGATGAAGTGCATGATGGTAAGCCTCTGGCAGGAAACCATGGAGTTGTGACAGACACTTGATTGGGAAATGTGCGAGAAGGTAGACGAAGCATGTCACTACCACGGAGTGTATTTTCCATGCAATGATGACTTGTGATTGGATGCTGAACTTACTACTTCCTATTCCAGACACTCTTCTATATTTGGACTAGGTATCAGTTTCGTCTTCTCTGACATACTTGTGTCCGCATCAATTATGTTTGCTCTTGCAGACTTTCATCTTTACCATATGTACTCCTTTGCTTCTACTCCACATGCCCTCTGCCCATTCATCTTATGAATTCCTCTTCTGTATGATTACCTCTTATTCGTCTCTTATGTTACTATTGATCTACTTCCATAAGTAGTCAGAGGACTTAGTATATGTACAACACCTGGACATGTAGATTAGGCAAGTCTAATCTTAAAGTGTGTTACCTCCTCTTGGTACTTGAACAAGTCCTAGAGCACCAGTATCACTTTAAGTCTACATCTCTTTGCCCTTGTGTGCAGCTTTTCTCTCTAAGGCTTCTCATCAACATCTTGTCCTACAGAGTGTGCGATCTTTATGAGTTTGCTGCCTAGAGACAACATGAACAGCTACCTGAGGTTAAACAGAGCAGCTCCTTCTAACCTGCATAGGACAAGGACCTCTGCTCGTCTCACCTACAAGGATAGGCTCTGACTTAGGTGTCACTTAGCCAAAGAAGAACCTTGTAACAGCAGGAAACCACTGAGTTGTGACAAACACTTGATTGGGAGATGTGCAAGAAAGTAGATGAAGTGTGCTGTTACCACAGAGTGTATTTTCCATGCAATGATGATCTGTGATTGAATGCTAAACTTACTACTTCCTTTCCTAGACACTTTTCTATATTTGGACCAGGTATAAGTTTTGTCACCTCTGTCATATTTATGCTTGCATCAATTATGTTCACTCATGCAGACTTTACCCATGTCCCTTTCTTCTTCTACTATTTCATCTACTATGCTACAATTGATCTACTTCCTTAAGTAGTCATTGGACTTAGTATATGTACAATGCCTGGACATGTAGATTAGCCAAGTCTAATCCTAATGCATGTTACCTCCTCTTGGTACTTGAATAAGTCCAGAGCAACAGTAGCATGTTAAAGTCTACAACTCTTTGCCCTTGGAAGACAGCTTTTCCCTCTCAGGCTTCTTGTCAATGTCTTGTCCTATGGAGCATGTGATCTATATGAGTTTGCTGCCTAGAGACAACATGAACAGCCACCCAAGGTTAAACAGAGCAGCTCCTACTGACCTGAACAGGACTAGGACCTCTGCTTGTCCCCTTTACAAGGATAGGCTCTGACTTAGGCATCATTCAGCCAAAGAAGAAACCTTGTAACATCAAGATTAGACTTCCCTCATGTGCTGATCCCACGTTGTAATTTTGCCCCAACTACCATTCTCATTGCTTTGTGCTGTGTGTGTAGTCACCTCGAGGTTCTCATTGCTTCACACTGTGCCATCAGGATGTCATTGGTTCTCATTGCTTCACACTATGCCTAAATGACACCAAACTCCCCTTCCTGACTATAATTCACCCACTTGTTGTTTGGTGGTCTGGCAAGGAAGCCTGTAATATGCCCACTCAATGTTTGGTGGTCTGTCAGAAGAAGACCCTCTGACTATAAATCACATCGATGTCTGTCAAGGTGAAGCATTCTCAATTGTCAGAAATCGAAAAGTGTTCTCAATTGTCAGAAATCAAAAGGTGTTCTCAATCAATGGAAATTGACAAAAGTTCTCAATCATCTGAAATTGACAGCCCTCAGCCATTTGCCCCTTCTTCTATTTATTCTACCTTATCATCTTCCTGGAATTCCTCACAGGACAATACTTCTATTCTCTCCTTAATTCCCCCTGATCTCTGACACCTCGACCTTACACCAGACCAAGTACAAGAATTAATTCAAGCCCTCATTGAGAGGAACCTTGAATGTCCTTCCACTCCCCTACCCCCCTCACCATTTCAGGAGAAGCAACTGCCTTACTGGAATGAGTTAGAGCTCAGGACTCAGACAGCAGTGATGAAACAGCTTGATGATCAGCATCCCCTGTCTCACCCATCGTATCTCCAGCCAGAACAAGACCTCTGAGAAGAGTCAGATCTCTTAACCTCAATGAAGTCACCCCTTGGGAACTGCGACTTACCACCAATATCAGAGGAAGAAGAGAAGCAGCTAGAGAATGAAGACAACAAATGTTGACCACTGTCACTATCCCTCCCACTGTTGTACAACCACCTCAGCAACTCACTCAACCTCCAAGTGCAGCCTCAATTCCACCCCCATACCACCAACAACCATCACAACACCCTACTCCCACTCCCCAGCAGCCAGTTCAACCACTGCTGCAACTGCAACCACCAGTTCCTAGAATGGACTCCACAGCACCCATCAATCAAGCTGCCACCTTCGCATTTGGAAGTAATATCATACCCCCAAATCAGAGATTCTTCCAACAGCCCCTCTTCACAAACCCAGGGATTCCCAGACATCAAACAACTGGAATTGTACAAGGAAATCAGGGAAACCTGCCTCAGACTGGAGCAGCTCAGCCAGCAAACCCACTGCAAACAGGAAGCCCTTACCCACCTCCTGGACCACCTCCACCTGGATGACCACCTTCAGGATCAGGACAACCAGGTCTGAACCCACCACCAGGACCACCAGGAGCACCACCTCTGCCACCACCAGGAGCACCACCCCCAGGACCTCCAGCACCAGGACAACCAGGAGCACTTCCACCAGGATTTGGTTTTCCCCAACAAGCACAAATGCCTGCTGCCCCTTCCACACCAAAATACAAGGCACCACCCTTGTATGATGGAGACCTGCAGAAGTACCTGGCATGGAAGCAGCAATGTGCCCTGTACATTATTGCCAACCAGCATAAATTCCCTACCGACCACAATGCCATCATATTCATGCTCTACTACATTGGAGGAGCAGTGGAACCATGGAAAATGGAATATCTCTGCCAACACAACTTCAATGGAGTATTACACCTTGGAACGTTCAATGCATTCCAAGATGAACTCAATAGAGTCTTCCTCCCTTACAACTACACCGAAGATGCTCTCTGACAGCTCCATGCTCTCAAGCAGAAACAAAGACCAGTGGACCAGTACATCTCTGAGTTCAAAGTCCTTGCAACCCAAGCAGGGATGGTCAACCCCCAAGAACTCATCTATTGATTCAGAGAAGGTCTGGACTTCGAAATTGGCCTCAAAACCATTGCCCTCAGACCTGGACCAGACATTGACATCTGGTTTGAAGCAGTGAGAGCAGTGGAAGAACAACACCACATGGAGAACAACTATTGAGCTAGCCACACCCAAGAATGAACCAATAGAGCTATACCCCAACTGAAGAAGAAGGCATCCTATAATATGAATTGGTCAAGGAGCCAGGCATATAAAGATCCATATGCCATGGATGTGGATAACCTGGCACTGGCACTCTCTGAGATTGTGCTTGAAGAAGACTATTCTTTGGAAGAAGAATCCAATGCAGAAGTCAACAAGGTGGAAGAAAATCAGGACCTCCTGGAGACGTTTCTTCAGAACATCCTCACCCTGAAAATGCACAATGACCTCAAGCAAGGGAAATGTTTCAACTGCAGACAAACAGGACATTTCACTTGAGAATGTCGAAAGAAACCAAGTCCACTGCAATTGGCATGAAACTTACTGTGAAATGCCCAAGCAAAGGTTTCCAAGCATAAGCCACCTGTACCCCCTAAACTACCCCATGACAAAGAGAAGCAGCAGAAGTGAAAAGCCATGTTTGCCTGGATCAATGAGATAATTCAGGAAGCAGACAACGAGGAAGTCGCTGAGATCTTCACTGAATTCTCAAATTCCACCAGTGCTCAAGCAAAGGAGATCCAGGATTTTGCCTCAGATGACTAGCCTCCATGTCTAGATCATCTAGAATGAAGAAAGATGCACCAAAGGACAATTCTTTTCCTTATTTATTCTCAAATGGACTGGTTTCTGACTCTTACCCCTGTCCAAAGGACAAAATTATGCCCTCTTCCTTTTCTCAGAATGAAGTATCTGCTTCCAAGTTGTGTCTAAAGACTCACCAATCCAACACCTTTTATTGTCCCATCACCATGCATCTCTCTGAAAAATCCATGGAAAACCTTGCACTGATAGATTCTGGACCAGGACGAGACTTTATCGACCACCAGTTGGTCAAGAAATGGAACCTGAAAACATTGCCACTGAGAAAACCAATCAAAGTCAGAAATGCTGATGGAACCCTGAACAAAGATAAGCAAATCACTCACTCTGTTACCCTTGATTTCACCATCTACAGGAAACAAATGAAGATGGATTTGCAGGTGATTAATCTAGGATGACCCAGAATAATCCTAGGGATTCTCTGGCTTGCAAAATACAATCCCGACATTGACTGGTCAAAATGAACCCTCTCATGGAGATGTTTAATGGAAAACACCATGCTCTCTTTGATAATCGATGATACTCTCTCAGAAATCTATGTGAATGAGCTTGAAGAAGATTTCTCTGAGGAAAACTTCACTGAAATAAATGCCAAGACCTCTTACTCTCAAATATTAGCCCAAGCAGGAGAACAGAAAAGGGAGACTGATCCCAAGAAAATAGTTCCCTGGGAGTTTCACAAATATCTCGACCTTTTCTCCCAAAAGAAAAGCAAAAGATTCCCTCCCACTCTCCCCTTTCCAACCATTTATCGAAAAACTCACCATCCCCTGCAACTCCGAAGAGGAAGCTTCCTTCCTCTACTCCATAGGCATCCGTCTCCAAAACATCCCTCCCACCTTCGATTCCACCAAAGATGTCCACTCGTATGCCCAAACTATGTCCTTAATCATCGACCAAGAATGGCAACGCAATGCCAAACTCGTTAAAATCTGCGCTCGCTCCAAACTGTGGTGGAACTCATCATGCTCCACTGCCCTCAGGGCTTTTCAAGCCCACAAGTCCAAATCAAACTGGGCCAGATTTAGACATACCACCCGCTCTGCCAAACGCCTATTCTTCGACAAAAAGATCAAGGATATAGCTGAAGAAGACCGCCGTCCATGGGACTTAATGTCCTGGATTGGCAAACGTAACCTCCCTCCTTCCCAATCCATCACCCACAATGGGAAGAGCTGTGACGAGCTAGATGACCTCTGGCATGCCCTCGATTCTTCCTACAACTCCGCCTCAAAACGCCCAGTTGATTTAGATGCCATCAATTCCTTTGCCACCCATCCGGAACGCCCGTGGCTTCCATTTTCCAAGGCTGAATTGTTTGATGCCCTCAATCCCTGTGCCAATGCCTCCGCCCCAGGCCCCGACCATCTCTCATGGGCTCATATTAAACACCTTATGTCTAATGACACTTTCCTCCACAACTTCCTCACGTTCGCCACTAAATGTGTTGAATTCTCTACATGGCTGGAACACTTCAAAAATTCCACCTCTGTCATCATTCCTAAACCCAACAAACCACACTACTCTACACTGAAGATGTTCCGCCCCATCATCCTTCTTAACACTATCGGCAAGCTCATCGAAAAAATGATCTCAGCCCGCATGCAATTTGAAGCATCCCAACATGATCTCGTCCACCCCCTCCAATTTGGAGGCATCATACAGTGCTCCACTGAAGATGCTGGAGTCTATGTCACCCATCTTGTCCGCACAGGATGGAAATGAAAACTCAAGACAAGTGTCATCGCCTTCGATGTGGTGCAATTCTTTCCCTCTACCAACCACAGCATGCTCATATCCACTCTAAGCCACCAAGGTTTCAACTCTTGTCTCGTCTCCTTCTTCTCTGACTACTTAAGTAACCGCTTCACCACCTATTCATGGAACAATAATTTGTCCCCAAAATTTTCTGCGTCTGTTGGCGTCGGCCAAGGCTCCACCCTTTCTCCCATCCTCACTGCTCTCTCCCTTTCTCCTTTTATGTACCATTTTTCCAATGACTCTCATTGTAAAATAGTTTCTTTCATTGATGACGGACTTATCATTGTTCAATCAGACTCTTTTTCTACTAACTGCTGCCTTCTCTCACAGGTTTACAAAAACTGTGAAGACTACCTTCGCCACCTTGGTTTCGTTCTTGAAAGAGACAAAACCGAGGCCTTCCACTTTTCCAATCACCCCTCCCACGAACCCAATCCCCCTGTCATCATTGATGATTCCCTTACCATCACCCCCAAACCCTTCCTATGCTACCTCGGCTTCTGGTTTGACAGAAGCCTCTCCTTCAAGGAACACGTCCGATTTTATTCCACCAAGGTGCTATCCACCGTCTGCTGCATGCGCATGCTTGGCAATTCCATCCGCGGCCTCTCTCCCCTCCACAAGAGACTCCTATACCATTCATGTGTCATCCCTATAGCGACATATGGATTCCGTCTCTGGTTTAACCGGAACGCGAGATACCGCAGACTCATTAAGTCCCTCCAACGCATGCAACGCCAAGCTGCATTATGGATCATGGGTGCATTCTGCACCACCCCCACAGGTGGAGTCGAGGCCATCACAGGTCTTATCCCCATCCAACTCCACCTCTTCAAGCTTGCCAAGTGATGCTCCCTTTGATTCCACACTCTCCCCCCCTCCCATCCTCTCAAACTCCTCACATGCGACATCAACCCACTAGACACGCACCACACAAAACAGCACTCAACGGCGCTAGACTTCATCTCAGATGCCCAACTGGTCACAGACCGATTCCAGCATCTTCACCCAAATGCCAAACCTGGTCAGTGCTTGCTGGACTTGTTTAGCGAACAAATTAAATTCTTCGAATGCCCTGACCCTTCGAAAGAAGGCGCCATGGCACTTCACATCGCTAATGCCTCCCGAGCTTGTGACCTCTCCTTCTCTTCCCCCATCTCCCTCTCTGTAGCTACAGATGGCTCTGTTCCCTCCAATCCTTCTCTTTCTGCCACCTCCACCTTTCTAGTTTTCAACTCCTCTGACTTGGACATCCTTTCTTCTTCCGTTCACCCTTGTGGTGAGGTAACTTCTTCTGATTCCGAATCCTACGCTCTTCGCCTTGGACTCTTTTCTTCTATCTCCCACGCTCAATCTCTTGATGCTTCTTCTATTGTAGTTTTCATGGACTCTATCTCCTCAGCTAAATTGTTATTTTCTTACAGGCCCCACAGTGCGCACCCAGACTCCATCGCAGTCGCCCCTCTCTTGCACTCCTGGCTCTCTTCCTCCCCTCTTAACCACGTCCACTTCTGGTCCATCCCTTCATCTGCCAATTGGTCTCTACACCACAAGGTGCACACTCTCGCCAAATCCCTTTGGCTTCCCAACCCGCACAACCAACCCTTCTGCACTTCACTCGGATTTGTTCGAAACCACTACACCCAAAAGTGCCTCTCGATGTGGCACTGCCTCATGAACGACCCCTCCCACCATGGCCACTCATGGCTTCCACTAGTTGACAGCATGGAAAACCCCCTCCAGCCCAAATACACCAAAGGGGGAACTTGGCTCAATTCACCCCTCAGGAGAAATCCCAACCTATGCGTGTGCTTCACATGCTGTGCCACCAATCATGCGCCCATAGGCGCCTTTAGGCAATGCTTCTTCCCTGGGTGCCACATCACCTCCTGCCCCTGTGGAGAACTGCTAGAAACCTGAGACCACATCCTCGATGCCTGCCCCCATTTCCAATACCCATATGGAGCCCGTGGCGGCTTCCATTGGGTTATCCAATTTCTAGACCAAAACCCCACAGCGTTCTCCTTCGCCGACCAGATTCAAGGACCCATCACTCAAGAAGAGTTTGCCACCCGCTGCCTCAACCACAGAGAGCGACTTACAAGAAATGGAGTACCGGACATTCACTAAAGGCCTCTTTCATCTCACTCTTGCCTCGTAGCTAGCTCCCCGCTCCTACCCCTCTCTTATCTCTTCTCAGTTTTCTCTCTTGTCACTCGTCTTGTTAAGTTAGTTCACTTTCTTTTCATCTCAACCGTATTTAGAGTAGCTTCACTCGCTCTCACACTTTTCTTTTTTGCTCTTCCCTATCTCCTTTTCTTCTTCTTTGTTTCAGTATTGGGACTGCTATCGTGCACCTGTTTGTAGTAGCTAGTTCTATTGCAATAAACATCGATATAAAAATAAAAATAAAAATAAAAATAAATGCCAAGACCTCTTACTCTCAAATATTAGCCCAAGCAGGAGAACAGAAAAGGGAGACTGATCCCAAGAAAATAGTTCCCTGGGAGTTTCACAAATATCTCGACCTTTTCTCCCAAAAGAAAAGCAAAAGATTCCCTCCCACTCAACAATGGGACCACCAGATCGAAACAAAGGAGACCTTCATCCCAAAGGCTTTTCCCTCTTACAAACTCTCCCTTGCTGAAGAGAAAGAGCTTGACAAATTCCTTGAAGAAAACCTTGCAAAAGGGTATATCAGACCCTCAAAATCTCCCATGGCTTCACTGTTTTTCTTTGTCTCAAAGAAAGATGGAAAGCTTAGGCCCTGTCAGGACTATTGCTATCTTAATGAATACATGGTCAAGAATGGCTATCCTATCCCCTTGATCCAATCCATACTTGACAAATTACAAGGCTTGAAATACTTCACCACACTCGATGTCAGACTTGGCTACAACAATGTTCACATTGTTGAAGAAGACAGATGGAAAGGAGCTTTCTGCACTCACCAAGGATTATTCGAACCCACAGTCATATTTTTTGGGATGTGCAACAGTCCCATGACCTTCCAAAACATGATGGACACTATCCTCGCCCCCCTCATTGTGCAAAACAAAGTCATTGTCTACATGGATGACATCCTTATCCACGCCCCCACTAAAGCCGAACTGCAGAAGATGACAGAAGAAGTATTCAAGATCTTGTGAAAACATGATCTTTACCTCAAACTGGAGAAGTGCGAATTTGAAAAGATGACCCTCACCTACCTTGGATTCATCATCTCTCTGAACGAAGTCAAAATGGATCCAACCAAACTCAAGGGAATAGCAGACTGGCCTACCCCCAAGACAGTCTGAGATGTATGGAAATTTATTGGGTTCTGCAACTTCTATCGCAAATTCATCAAGCACTATGCCCACCTGTCCCTACCCCTTAATGCACTTTTGAAGAAGTCCAACACTCCTTTCAGATGGACAAAAGAAGCTGATAATGCATTTAGAAAACTAAAGCAACAGTTCCTGGAAGAACCCATTTTAATCACCCCCGATCCTTCAAAACCATTCGAAATTCAAACTGACACATCTGCTTATGCCTCTGGAGCAGTTCTCCTCCAGAAGGATTCAAACAGTGTGCTACACCCATGCTTCTACTATTCCAAACCATTCTCCCAAGCTGAATGGAATTACCATGCATCAGAACAGGAATTCCTAGCCATCATCCATGTGCTACAAGAATGGCGTCATTACATCGATGGATCACCATATGCAATGATGATATGGATGGATCACAACAACATTATTCATTGGGCCAAGCCATCAAAACTGTCAAGACAAACCATTCGATGGTCCGCCATGATTAGCACCCATAAAATCAAGATTCGCCATATTCCTGGACCCAAGAACTGTGCTGCCAATGCTTTGTCCAGAAGACCAGACCATGCCTCAACAAGTAAAGACACAGAGCTCAAAACAATGAAAGTGGCCATTCCACTAGAGAAGTTCCAAACTAGCGACTTCACCAACACTAACATGAAATTGGCTAATTCAGGAGAAAACAACAAAATCAACATTGTAGACCCTGATGTTGAAAACAATGCCCAAAAGGGAAAGGACAGAACCATAGAATTGGATCAAGAAGGTCATATTCAACTTCCCATGGACTCCGCACTTAAGAAGCACTTATTGCAGTGTGTACACAATACACCAGCTGCAGGACACCCCAGAGTTGCTGAGACCCTCAGGA
Source organism: Podaxis mareebaensis (assembly GCA_018524725.1). Taxonomy (NCBI): domain Eukaryota; kingdom Fungi; phylum Basidiomycota; class Agaricomycetes; order Agaricales; family Agaricaceae; genus Podaxis; species Podaxis mareebaensis. The sequence goes on along the minus strand of JAEUWP010000595.1, from coordinate 23,618 downwards.
AACTTCAAGAATATGTCACCTGGCCTGGCATTCGTGCCTATATCATGAACTATGTGAAGGGATGCCCCACCTGCCAGCAATACAAAATCAATAGACGACCCTTGAAGCCCCCCCTCCAACTGATTCCAGGTCCCTGATCATCACAGCCTTTCACCCAGATGTCCATGGACCTCATTACAGACCTCCCTGAATCCAATGGACATGATGCAATATTGTCTGTGGTTGACCACAGTCTTATGAAGGGGATAATCATAATACCCACTTCCAAATCTGCCACCACCAATCAAATCACAGATATCTTGATCAAGCATGTGTTCATTTGCACAGGAATACCCAACAAGATCATTTTGGACAGAGATCCCCAATTTATGGCTAAATCAATACAAGCTATGTTCAAGAAGCTGAATATTGATCATGCCCCCTCCACTGCCTATCACCCTCAATCGGATGGATCAACTGAATGATTCAATCAAGAAATCGAGATGTACCTATTGGCCTATTGCACTCAAAATCCCCACACCTGGCCTGAACACCTCCCTTTAGTCGAATTCTCCCATAACTCCAGAACACATGCCAACCACCAACAAACACTGTTCAAACTCATGTATGGTCACCCACTCAAAGCTTTCCCAACTGAGCTAGCACCAATGAACTCCCCATCAGCCAAAGAAAGAATGAATTGGATTATAAATATCCATGAAGCTGCAAAAATAGCACATGAGACTTCACACAAAATTATGACAGAACAGACACAAACGTGCATGTTACCAAAAATAGAACCTGGCCAGAAAGTATGGCTCAATGCTCAAAATCTACCAATTCAGGTCATGTCAAGGAAAATCACTGCCCATTGACTAGGCCTGTTCACCATTATTAGGAAACATGGGAATGTATCCTACAAGCTATCTCTCCCAAAGAGCTGGAAGATACACAACATCTTCCATGTCCAATACCTCTACCCTGTCACCAAAAATGACATTTATGGCAAACACTTCTCAAGACCCCCACTGGACCTCATCCAAGGAGAAGAAGAATGGGAAGTTGAAGCCATAGTGGCACACTGTCACACCAGAAGATGAGGATTAGAGTTTCTAGTGCATTGGAAGGGATACCCAGATTCAGAATGAACCTGGCAAAATTCGACAGACCTGCGCAATTCCAAGACCCTCCTCAATGCTTATAAACTGTGACACAACCTCCACTAAAACTCAAGCTATTCGAATGTCTTTCACCTCCAACAACACTACAACCACTGATTACCTGACCACTCCTACTTCTAACACCTCATTCACCTGAGCATCATTGCAGACCCTCATCTCTGTTCCACCTACTCCTCTCACTCATGAACTGACACCTTCCCCAGAAGATTGTCCCTCTACCCCCAAGTCTCTTTGCTATGAAGAATGGCAAAGACAAGTCACTGACATCACAGAAGTCAGGCACCAAATATCTGAGGCATTCCAACTACATGAAGCACAAAGTGCCCAAAGGTGAACCCTTTTGACTTGTGCCCTACAAGAAGCAGGTGATGCCACTCTTTCTGCTGCAGTACAACTTGACTCTCTATACCAAGATGCCTTTTCCCAAGCAAGGACCACTTTTGAGCGTGGTAATCAATCAACTGAAGTACTTGACTCTTTCAGGTTGACTTGGTTTAATGCAATACATTGCCAGCTCCATGCTAACAGACTGGCCAACAGAGTCAGTGCCTGCCTTGCTCAGGTTATTGACTTGCCAGGACTTGATCAGGAAAGGCAATACCTCTGAGGCACCCACTGTGCAATTCTGCAAGTGTGAGAGGATGTATCTGCTTTTCTCCACCCACAAATTGGACTTAGATCTGGCAATGTTACTCGCAACCCCTTGCCCCAATGGAACCAAGGAGCCACTTCAGTACCCGAGCAACTTCATGATGTGGATCAACAACACCCCAAAGCAGGAACTTCTGGAAATACAGAAATTGTTATTGCTGATGATCCTATCCTCACCCTATCCGACCAACATGCTACCTGCTATCAATGTAGCAATGTGGGTCATAGGGCAGATCAATGCAAGAGATACTATTGCCCCTTCTGCCACCATTATGCCCCTGGACATTACCAGAAGTACTGTTTCCTTAATCCCATCAGAACATGTTCCCTGTTCCATTATGCCAGAATCCTCACTGACCGAGCCCAGCTCACCATGGCCAGACTCACTGAACACACTGCCATTACTGGGCAGCAGGATAGTGGACAAGGAACTAGCACTCCCTCAAACAATTGATCCCAGAATGCTCATTCCTCAACTCTCTCCTTATCAACTTCCTCCCCCTCTGCAGCTCGACCCTCACTGTCAGGAGACTCAAGATCTCCTTCACCCATTCATTCGTGCTGCCACAGAAGTCACATTCTCCTTCAGGCAGGCCTCACCACTGCCAACAACATCCGAGGACCTAGATTTGCTGATGAATGCCATGACAGATCTCCTCCACACCTCTCCTGTCACACCATCAATACCACCATCATCCCCAGAGCCTCTGACTGATGCATTTGCCCTTGACAATGGTCAGCTCAGTCAATTGAATGCACCCTCCAAAGCATCATGGATGACACAGGAGAGGGAATGCATGAATACCCTTATGATGATGAAAACATTACCAGGAGTCACTGAGTCAAGTGAGGACACTCGACATTATGAAGGGGATCATGTTACAAATATTGCAGACTCTGAGATCACTGAGGAGACTGAAGAGACTGAGAAGCAAACCTACAAAGACTGGGATCTGATGAAGCACATGATGGTCAGCCTCTGGCAGGAAACCACTGAGTTGTGACAAACACTTGATTGGGAGATGTGCGAGAAAGTAGACGAAGCGTGCCATTACCACAGAGTGTATTTTCCATGCAATGATGATCTGTGATTGAATGCTAAACTTACTACTTCCTTTCCTAGACACTTTTCTATATTTGGACCAGGTATAAGTTTTGTCACCTCTGTCATATTTATGCTTGCATCAATTATGTTCACTCATGCAGACTTTACCCATGTCCCTTTCTTCTTCTACTATTTCATCTACTATGCTACAATTGATCTACTTCCTTAAGTAGTCATTGGACTTAGTATATGTACAATGCCTGGACATGTAGATTAGCCAAGTCTAATCCTAATGCATGTTACCTCCTCTTGGTACTTGAATAAGTCCAGAGCAACAGTAGCATGTTAAAGTCTACAACTCTTTGCCCTTGGAAGACAGCTTTTCCCTCTCAGGCTTCTTGTCAATGTCTTGTCCTATGGAGCATGCAATCTATATGAGTTTGCTGCCTAGAGACAACGTGAACAGCCACCTGAGGTTAAACAGAGCAGCTCCTACTGACCTGAACAGGACTAGGACCTCTGCTTGTCCCCTTTACAAGGATAGGCTCTGACTTAGGCATTGTTCAGCCAAAGAAGAAACCTTGTAACAGTCTCACCTTGGATCTTCAGAAGCTAGGCTATACTTAGCACTCAGACTTGGTGATACCATGTATATCAGTAACTCCTTTCAGCAGATCTAGTATCTTACCTCAGGCTTGGTCTAGTATAATTAGAACACTGAAGTAACTATGAATGTCTCAATATAGATATGTAGAATAACATCAGTGAAATGGCTTAAAACTATTATTACATTTTGGTTTATGTATAGTATTTGAAAGATAAAATAGACATTAATAGCAGAAAAAAAACATTTGAAGCAGTATGTAAGGGCATGCAATGTTTTCGGTGCTATAACAGCATGGCCGAAACATTTGAGCACATTTCTTATGCCATCAAATCCTTTTGTTCAGAATGTATTGACCTGCAATGATATTTCAGGTAGATATTCATATTCAACATTTTTTTGGCATTCAAAATATAAAATCTTTCCATTTTCTGGAATAATGAGCAAAAATGTAAGATTAAAAAACATTGGCATAACATACATGGGCATATTAGTGTTAGTAGCACTTAAATGGCTATATAGACAGCAGATCTTGCGGGTGTAGGAGAGATTGTAAACCGCTCAGGCCACATATCGCATCAGCCCTGGCAATCACTGATTAACTTTAGCTGACCTAAATATAATGCATTCTACAGTACCTACAGTATCTACAATAGACATTTTCAAGTGAAAAACCCCTTCAGACCCATGAATATGAGCAACGCCCAATTATTTGTTTGTACATGTATAGTGGGAACATGAACTTCATGACTTGGAACTGATCTCGTCTCTCTTTTCAATCAAGCACACAGTATTGACATGCTACAGAATGAACACTTTCCAACCGGTTGCTCTGTAAGTACTCTCATAACAGTCCTGGTGCCTGCTCACCAACTCTAGATACCACTGCATCATCAACTGAATCTTTCACTGCCTCCATCGCAACACTCAATCCACTAGGAACAACAGTAAGAAAATGATATTCTTCAATGAACAGAAGCTGAAAGCAACACAGAAGACAGTCAGAACAGCAGATACGATGTGGATGATGAACAGGAAACACAAAACTCACCTAGGACCAAGTCAGAACATAGATTGGCTGACAATCTTCATGAGGATGACAGCGATGAGGATGATGCATGTATGTTGTGAAATGAAAGCCTAGATAGGAACGAGGAGGGTGGAGGTGAAGAAGAGGGCAGTGATGAGGATGAAGGGTATTTAGCAGACACAGAGGCATAAGGCATAAGGTACACACTGTCCTTCATTCCCAACTATACTCTCTCCCCAATGTACTCAAAAATATGTCCAGTGGAATGCCATAGTCCCTACTTCAGTATTCCTTTCATAAACTGAGTTATAGAATTCCCTTTGTTGTTTGTGCTAATCCTGGCTTGCAAGTATATGGTCTCTTCAGACTTGGGATGACAAGACATCCTGCTGGGTGCATATCTAGTACTTATGAACTGAAGCTTTCACTGCCTGCACCACAATTTCCAATTTGTTAGAAACACCCATAAGACGATGCATTTTCTCCCATGAACAAGTGCTGGAAGCCACACAGAAAGCGAACAGGATGGTGAATATGATGTAGATGGCAGGGGGGATGCAGAAGACTCACCTGGGATCTCAGAATGAAGATTGGCTGAGAATCCTCATGAGGACAATGACAATGACAAAGATGTGTGACATTATGGAATGACAGCCTAGATGGGAATAAGCAGGGTGGAGACAAGAGGGAGTGTAAGGGCTGGGCCCTTACCATCGTGTTGTCTCTTATTCCCTCATCAATTAGTCACTCCTTTTATTAATTAATTAATAAATTCTCTTGTTTGTCTTCAGCATTGATGGATTACTCAATCCATCAAACACACACTCTTTATAATCTCATCGTCAGCTGTCGTTAGGACAGCTGACCTTATAACACACTGTAGGGAATGGGAAACGGCTGCGCGAGCACGACGGAACATCGCATTGTTCTCCTCTGTAACCGAACAATGGTCCGAGTATCTATTTTTTTACCTAAACAACTCGTCTCTCGCCATAGGACGCGTCGCAACCGTCCTCCTTTGTTCGTCCCCTCTTAGATACTTTTGTCACTGTCTGCCATTGTCCGATTTCGTAGAAATAGTTGTTGAACGCGTATCGAAATACACCTCTCTCTTGGAGTCTAATTCCTATCTTGAGCTGCCGTCTCTCTCTCTCACTCTCAGCCCCTCTTACTCACAACCTTCGTCATTCATAGTGGAGCCCACCGCGAGGGGCTGTAGTTGTCCTTGACACTGCATCCCTCTTACTTCCATCACGTCTGAACCCAGCAGCACCCGCCAAACTCGCACCTGGACGCGCCGTCTTGCGGCAAGTTCATCAGTTAACACATCACCCAAGCCACGTGAAGCAAGTCCTACAACGCTTCGAGGACATCCAACTACGACATTGAAGAAGTCTACCAAGCGAAGCGTATCAGAACCTGTTGTAACCAACGTCAAACCTACTGCCTTCGAAAGGCCAACTATTCTATCAGACATCACCGAACATCAACCCTTGGAAGAAGGAACCTTACGAGGACACTCCCGGAAACTTCTACTTGCCGACTTCACAAATATCACACCAACCGCTGTACCACATATCACTGCATCACTGATTACCACGCCATCACCTCCTGCTGCAATGTCAGGCAATAGACTGGGGCCAATAGGAGTTGGGGGAATGCCACGCGCGTCTAGCAAGAAGGCACCCCACTTCAATTCAGAAAAGCCAAAGAAGCTGTTGGAATTCTTGGAGGAATTTGAAGACTTGGCTGATAGCTGTGGGTTAACATCAGCGGAGAAGGCTAAAATGGTGGTGAAGTACACAGACAGTGAAACCAAGCAATTCTGGAAGGGATTGGATGGCTATGATCAGAATTACGACACCCTCAAGACAAAAATCCTAGAAACATACTTGAAAACAGCACTCGGCGAGAAGATCACCCTCAATCATTTGCTCGATTTCATTGAGGATGAAGACAGGAGAATTCGTAATGAAGATCAGCTCAACAAGTTTTACCGGGAGTTTTCGCGAATCGCCACACACCTTGTAACCAACAACAAGATTTCGACCGATGAATGCGACCGTTACTTCTGGAAAGGACTTCCAACAAGCACGTGCAAGCTTATTCGAGCCCGACTTGAGGTAGAGGACAAGAACCTCAGCCGGTCACAGATTCCAAAGATCGAAGAAGCATGGAAGGCTGGAAGATTTGTTCTTTCAGGAGAAGCGGTGGATGAAGAAGATAGGTCAAGAGGAAAGAGGAGGTCAAGGGCGAAGAAAAGATCAAGGAAGGGTCGAAGGGGTAGCAGCTCAGATGATTCAGATTCGGAGGATTCAGAGAGTTCGGAGGACTCATCGGAGTCTTCAGAATCAGATACAGAAACATCAAGTGATGAGGAGGATTGGAAGAAGAAAAAGAAAGGCCGGAAGCTGAAGAAAGGAGAGGTTAGAACAAGGAAGGTGCGGTTTGAGGGGAAGGGGAAAGGAGACGATACAGAAGGTATTGAGGAGTTGACGCGACAACTACGAGGACTCGATGTGGGAGATGCAATGTACATGGCGAAATATGCGAAACTCGTCACACTGGCTCCAGTACTCAAGGAACACATACCACCACCAGTCTTATCACGATGGACCATGAACACTGGAACTATATCGCAGTTACAACCACACCCAGCATCATTTTCCCAATATCCAGCGACACAAAACATGCTGACACACCCCACGATGCCGACAACACAGCACTTCCAACCATCAATGCCACCTGTGCAACCATACCAGCCACAGTATCCATCAATGCCACCCGTGCAACCGTACCAGCCACAGTATCCATCCCAGCCACCAGGGTTTCAACCATATCCACACATGCGACCACGATATCCTGGCCAACCCAATCGGGGACCACACATGCCATCTGGAAACCCAAGTGCATCCATGCAACACCCGAATTCATCACCAGAAATTGCATGCCACATGTGCAAAGGCCCTCACAAGATGCGAGTATGCACAGTTGCACAAGAATACGTGCGCACAAACCGAATGCTGGTACTCCCCAATGGTTTCCATGTTCATGCAGACGGATCACCAATCGAATGGCACCCAGATGGCTTCAAGGCAGCAATCGACATGAAGTGGGGAGGACCCCTACCACTGTCTACGACCACCACTACATCGAGTCCAACAACCCCAACAATACGTGATTCTCCCCCACACATGGAAACACCTGGTGCCATGACATCATTCATATCAGTGCAGGATTTTGAGGAGGAAGGGTTCGTATGGGGAGCTATGACTGAGTTGGAGAGTATGGGAGAAGAAGCAGATGGGTTGGTGACTACACGAGTGCAGGGGAAGAAGGATTTCGAAAAGAAAGAAGGGAAAGCAGGCGGAGAAAGACAGGAAGGAAACAAAGGACCAGCAGGCATACAACCAGCCTACCACTTCGAGTCAAAAATCGTGAACCCACAGCTGACACAAGAAACCTTTCAGCACCTCCTGAATGTACCAGTTCCCGAAATCACCATCAAGCAGCTACTAGCTGTCAGCCCCGATCTTTGACGATTAATGATAGACAACATACGCACACAACGAATCCCAACTGCTGGTACCATGGTTACGACGACACCAGGAGTCCCCCTTGAATTTTCAACACCACTCCGCGAAGTTGAAGTAAAGCTAAAGGGCAAAGATGGGCAAATAGTTAGGGAAATGGGACTGCTGGATGAAGGATCAGAAATTGTGATCATTCGGCGAGATCTGTGTGAGGAGCTGGGCTGTGAGATGAATCGGGGAAGGCGGATGACTATGCAGACAGCGAACGGAGGGAAGGAAGAGCTAGAAGGTTGCGTCGAGTGGTTGGAAATCATGATAGGAGGAGTCAGCACATACGCGCATGCATTCGTGGTGGGGATGGCACCATATAAATTATTGTTGGGACGGCCATGGCAGCAAGGAGTTAAGCTGGGGCGAGAAGTGCGAACAGACGGGCAGGTCGAGATCATAGTCACGAACCCCATGAACCCAGCACAGAAAGTGGTGATACCAACAAGAGCAAGGGTTGAAGAAAAGTCACGACGGAGTCTAATGGTTATGGGAAATCAGCCAGAGACAATGAAGATCACTGGGGCTCAAGACTCACTCACCAATACAGTCCTCGAGATATCCTTCGAGTACAATACACAGGCGCACTGCCTGGCATACAAGAAGGTCGCGAACAAGACATGTCCAGTACCTGCTACAATGCCGAGCGAATATCGAGTAGTGCGACGACTTCCCGAAAACCCCCTTGACACATTACCCCCCCTATCAACACATCCACTGCCATTCCAACCAGGCTCACGACTCACTCAGGAACGCATGGAGGCACTTGGCCTTTTTCAGAACAACTTCCTTACTCTCACAGAACAGAACCTCATTGCCCAAGCCTTGATGAACAACGAAAGCAGCCTCGCATGGGACGAAACTGAGAAAGGGCGATTCTGCGACGACTATTTCGAACCTATAAAAATCCCCATCATTGAGCATGTGCCTTGGACAAAGAAATCACTCCCCATACCACCTGGAATTTGCGACAAAGTCATTGACCTCATCAAACAAAAGATCGAGACAGGTGTTTACGAACCATCCTACAGCTCATATCGGCATCAATGGTTCACAGTAGCCAAGAAAGATGGGAACGTACGAATTGTACACAACTTGACGCCTCTCAATGCCATCACCATTTGAGACTCCCAGGCACCACCACTCGTCCATCTCTATGCTGAACAATGCGCAGCTCGAGGAATTTACTCAGGGCTAGACATGTTTGTTGGCTATGATCATCGGGGCTTAGCGGAGGAATCACGAGATCTAACTACCTTTGACACACCTCTGGGGACGTTTTGTCTAACGGTTTTACCACAAGGATGGACAGGCTCAGTGGGGATATTTCAAAACGATGTCGCTTTTATCCTGCAAGACGAAACCAAAAATGCACCCAACTTCCTAGACGATATCACCTTATTAGGGCCAAAAACACATTACGAGAAGGACAATGGCACTTACGAAACAATTCCAGATAACCCAGAAATTCGATGGTTCATCTGGGAGCACGCAGTCGACCTTAATCGAATCCTCCATCGGCTCAAACATGCGGGAGCAACAGTTTCAGCAGCAAAGCTCCAACTGTGTCAACCAGAGATTGTGGTAGTAGGGCGGTTATGCACTTACGAAGGACAGAGGCCAGATACAACGACTGTTGACAAGATCCTGAGGTGGCCAGAGTGTAGGAACGTGTCAGAAGTGAGGGGATTTCTAGGCATGGCAGGGACAGTTAGGAATTGGATCAAGTCCTTCGCGGAAATCTGCAATCCACTTACCAAGTTAACCCGAGTAACAAAGGCCGAGTTCGAGTGGGGCGATGAACAGCGAGCAGCCATGAAAGAAGTGAAAACCAAAGTCACGACATGTGAAGCAATATGACCAATCGACCACACACTCCCGTATGATGTCATTCTCTCCATCGACACCTCAGTCATCACAGTCGGTTACATCCTGGCACAGCTCGATAGCACCAAATGAAGATGACCTGCCCGATTCGGATCAATAGCATGGAATGAACGAATCTCACGTTACTCCCAAGCAAAACTGGAACTATATGGCCTCTATCGGGCACTCAACGCATGCAAAATCTGGATTATTGGAGTACCCAAGCTGGTTGTTGAAGCAGATGCAAAATATATAAAAGGGATGATCAACCGACCTGATGTTCATCCTAATGCAGCAATAAACCGATGGATTGCAGCAATTTTGTTGTTTGACTTCGAGTTGGTACACGTTCCAGGGACCAAACATGTGGGACCAGACGGGTTGTCAAGGCGGAGGAGGTCAGAAGACAGCGAGGATGAAGATGAGGCGGAGGAAGAAGCAGAGGACTGGGTGGACGAGGCTCTGGGTTGTGGGATCTGGGTAGCAGAGGTTCATCAGAGATTGGAAGAAAATTGGGCAAGGGTCAAGATGGTTGGGAGGAAAGGGGATTTGGAAGAGAATGACGAGGGCGCCATTTTAGAAGGAAAGGGCAGGGAAGGCACAGATACCACGAGGCCATATGACGACAACACGAGGCAGAGAGATGTGGAAATGACGAGGATCAGGAACTTTCTAGAAACCCTGCAGATGCCAGAGGGACTCACCGAGAAAGCGAGGAAGAAGCTAATCAACCATGCGGGCAAGTTTTTCGTAAACAGCGGGCGATTATGGAGGAAAGAGTACTCAGGCAAACATCAAGTCGTCATCATGGAACCGCAGGAACGAACACGTTTGTTGATCGAAGCACATGACCGATTAGGCCACAAGGGATTCTTTGCCACACGACGAACTCTTACAGATCATTTCTGGTGGCCATCTCTCAACGACGACCTCCGATGGTTCATCAAGACATGCCATCAGTGCCAGATTCGATCCACGGAACATGTCATCATTCCACCAACTGTCCAGACACCAGCTCCCTTATTTCGCAAGGCCTATATCGACACGATGCACATGCCACCATCTCATGGGTACAAGTATATTGTGCAAGCACGTTGCAGTCTCACAGGGTGGCCAGAATGGCGGGCTCTCATGAAGGAAACAGGACGCACTCTGGGTAGCTTCATTTTTGAGGAAATTCTGTGCCAATGGGGTGGACTCGAGGAGATCGTTACGGACAATGGAACAGCCTTTGTGGCAGCACTCGACTGGCTATCCGCTAAGTACCACATCAACCACATTCACATCTCTGCTTACAACTCGCAGTCAAATGGTGTTGTGGAGAGCACTCACAGAACGATTCGAGACGCACTCATCAAAGTCTGCGATGGTAATGTTCAGAAATGGTACGAACATGCACCATACGTGTTCTGGGCAGATCGGGTGACTACACGGAAATCTACGGGACTTACACCATATTTTGCAGTCCATGGCGTTGAGCCTCTACTCCCCTTCGACATCACAGAAGCCACGTTCCTTGCTCCCCCAATTTCACACAAACTTTCCTTGACAGAACTCATTGCAATTCGGGCATGGGCACTCGAGAAGCGTGATGAAGATTTAGCCGAGATCCACAATCAAGTAGTGAAGGCTCGGTTTCGTTCTATTAAACACTTCGAAAAAGGCAACAAAAACAAGATGTTCGACTATGATTTCACTCCTGGAACGCTCGTCCTTGTCCTCAATAAAAAAATTGAGCCCGAGATCGGCCGCAAGTGCAAGCCCCGCTACTTCGGACCAATGGTGGTCGTAAAACGCCTTCGAAGCGGCGCATATATCCTAGCGGAAGTGACCGGCATTGTTTCAAAACTCAAGTTTGCAGCATTCCGGCTAATTCCTTACCACGCACGGTCACCTCATCAGCTTCAAGTTACAGAATTTGTGGATCTTGTGGACTTGGTTGGGTTGGAAGGCGAAGAAGACAATTCGGCGGCCACGAGGGATTGAAGGAAAGGGTAGAAGGAGTTGGCAAGGATTAGGGGGCTTGGATAGGTTGGGATTGAGGTATGGGCTATGGTGACGAGTAGGGTTGGAAGGGTCTGTTTCGATGCAACTGAGGACAGTTGCTTTCTGAAGGAAAGGGCAGGTGTAGGGAATGGGAAACGGCTGCGCGAGCACGACGGAACATCGCATTGTTCTCCTCTGTAACCAAACAATGGTCCGAGTATCTATTTTTTTACCTAAACAACTCGTCTCTCACCATAGGACGCATCACAACCGTCCTCCTTTGTTCGTCCCCTCTTAGATACTTTTGTCACTGTCTGCCATTGTCCGATTTCATAGAAATAGTTGTTGAACGCGTATCGAAATACACCTCTCTCTTGGAGTCTAATTCCTATCTTGAGCTGCCGTCTCTCTCTCTCACTCTCAGCCCCTCTTACTCGCAACCTTCGTCATTCAACACTACATACGTCCCAATATATCAGGTTTATTGTATGCTGGTGTGAACTTAAGGTCATAAGCTCTGAGTAAGCCCCAGTAGGCTTACACTTTTTTACAATACCCTGCACTTGGGCACATACTAAGTGAATCCATTAAATGCAACTATTGCGCTTAAAAGCCTAAAGTAAAAAGCTCTTGTCACCACTTACTCAAATGGCCTGACAGCACAACCACCCCCCTGGACACTACAATGTGTCTGAAGACACACAATGACATCTCAATGCAATGACATGCAACATGAATGTACAAAACCTACACACCCCATTCACACCCCCTTCACCATCTATCCCCTCACCATGCTATGAACTGACAATCCCCTTCCCCATCACCACACCCCCAGCAGACGTGTCAGCTCATGAATCATCCACCAACAGTGAGGAAGCTCCTCTGGAGCTTCCCCTATTCCCTGAATTTGAGCCAAGCCATCCCCTAGCATTGTGCCCCTCATCAAGCACAACACACTAATCTGATGGTTCACACTCTGAACCATCGATGCTGGAATTCTTGCCCCCTGCTCTCAATGATGTGGTCTCCTTAGAAGACCAAGTCAATTCCATATTCACAGACTATGGCATTATTAAATGCCAACACCAACACCAAATGTTGGTATACACTGAAATGATCATAGCGGAGTCATACTGGGAAACTGACTCGCCAATAGAAGTCAGCTCCAACTGATTCCACACTACCTATATCAGAGCTTTGACAAAGCTCTGCATGGCCTACCAAAAGGCCTGGGCCACAAAGGTCAAATAAACTGACCTTATGCCCATGCACAGTGTATATAAAATACAACCTACTCAACAGTACCTCGAGCACATCCTTGACTCCACTAATGATGGGATCACCTATGATCCCCTCAATGCCAAAATTGATGAAGTGATCGAGAGGGCTGAACAACACCCAGTGCACAAGCACCATTGTCAACACAATAACGATGGACTGCCAGCAACACCTCAACCACAACTCTGCATTGCAGCTCCTCAATTACATCCATGCCATCCATCTCCCTCCCTGACTGTGTTATTGAATACCACCCAAGCTGTGGTGCATTTACATGCACCCAGGCAACCAGGGGAAACAGATCAAGCTTACAACAAGCACCTCAGCATGCAATGATGACACACACAAGGGTACAGCCTAAGGGCCACACACTTCACCATCAATGGATCCACTGTCACGGACAGTGAGACAATCCCAGGGAACAATACCTTCACAAACCAATTGCATTGCCATGCCCCAACCACTGGGGCATCACAATCCTGACTGCCACCTCCCCTGTTAATGCAACCTGACCCCCAGGGTCAGATCAACACCCTCAACCCACATTGGTTGCCTCAACTGCCCCCTATCCCTTCTCCCAAAGGGAAAGGACTGATGGGTGTACCATCACCAAGAACAATGGCACAGGGTAGTAACTACCCTGCAATGAACCCTGAAACCATGAGATCGCCATTGGCCAAACCCATGGCCAGTGGAAATTCCCCAGTGGCTTCAACATCAAATGTTAAAGCCAAGCTACCTTCCACCACTAGCATTCCTATGAACACTGGCTCATTCCAAGCCTCGAGTACCCCATTCGTATTGCCTATGGCTACATGAACCCCTCGTGCTGATAAGTGGAGCAACTGGGTTGCCCTACAATGGATGCGAAACAAAGACATCCACACCCATGGGTCGTCTCTGATAGATGACCAATATATTAGGTTCAATGGACATATACCCATTGAGGCCACCATGTCAGAACACGAGGAGCAAAAGGCAGCTACTTGTGTGTTCTTTGGAGGCCCTCTCAAGACACCTCAAACAGTTACTACCCACAAAATGGTCAGGATGGCCTCCCCACCCCAACAACCATCCTTGCAGGGGCAAAATCTGCCCCCACTATACAACCTACATCCCCTCCGAAATCTTCCTCCTGTCCAAGAGGAAGAAGGAGAGGAAGAAGTTGACACAAAGGAGGAGCGGGAGGTATACACCACCTCATGACTCCCCACGCTGAACCAAGGGACTCATCAATACTCTCTAGTCAGAGAGGCATGTGACAAGTCAGTAACTCTGGGGATCGTACAATCTGTCCAGAGCTACAATAACCTCATGTATGATTGTTTACATCAAACAATCAACCAATACCTCGCACAACCAATCGAGTACCCTGAAGGTTATAAACCTTTGTTGAACAAGCTCCCCACAGAAAAGAGCTTAGAACCATACAGTGGAAGTCACCAATTCAGAGACTTGTTGTCATTTGTAACAAGTCTCTGTGCTGACTTCGCCATGAAAGGACTAGGGGGACAGAGTCCCACTATGGATTGACTATGAATCCTAACCCTCCAATATTACCTCATTGGAGAGGCAAAGGATATGTTTGTCCATCATGTACTTAGTATAGATCATAGTAAATATGATTGGACATTCAAGAGCATCATTACAGCACTTTATGACAGATTCATCAGACCAACGTCAATGCACGAGGCTCATGAAAGCCTCAAAGGGGTCAGGTATAATCCCAAAGAAGGGATTCAACACTATTATGACACCATCTTGGGTTACTTGCAAGACATGGCAATCCACCCCAACAATTATTCTCTCATTGAGACCTTCCTGGAAGGTCTCCTGCAAACCATGAGGCACTTCCTCATGTTTGACAGAGGACTATCTCCTGAGATGAATCAACTTGAGGACTTCATGGCACATGCAGCCAATTACGAGAATTGGATGCAAAGCAGTGCTTTCTTCGAAAAGGTACTGAAACCTTCTTGATCACATGAACCATCAGCAGGCTTCCCAAAGAAACCTGCCACAGCAGAACCAAGAACAAGGACTGCATGGGTCCCTTGTCACATATCTGCAGGACAGGATTGCATCCCTGCCCATGAGCTAAGGCAATCCTCAAATGCCTTTCCACCAAAATGACCATTGAGACCTCCACCTCGACAACACAAACCCAAGGCTCAATTCAAACCACAGGTACAGAGCAAGATACCTGTTAAGCAGAACCAAGGGAACAAGGCCACAGAGAAAGGGCCTTGTTACAAATGTGGAAAACATGGTCACTGGGCACAAGAATGCCTAGAGAAGGGGAAATGATGCAGCTATGTACAAGCTGCACACACAGTCATTCCAGCAAATGATGAAGAAGTTCTTCAACAAGAAGTTGAAGAAATCGAACAGGACTCAACCTCAGATGACAACACTGAGGTCCAAGAAGAACCAGAGTCTAGTTTGTCAAATGGAGACAAACTAGTACAAGTTGAAGTCATTGAATCAGACTATGGATCTGATGTTGATGACAAATATGATTTTGCTGCCATGATTGGCAACACAGAAGATGTCAACAACAAAGATTGCAACAACTTCAATGTCATTGACACTCTCACTGTCGAGCCCAGTGAGAAACCAGACCACAAAGTGAGGGTACACTGCATTACCCTCCATAAAGAGAAGGATAAGATCCTTCAGCCCCAAGCCTCCCTCAGTGAGAAACAATGTCTTGCCACTCTCATCAGTGTCAATGGTATTGATGCTTGGACACTGTGGGACTCTGGTAGTACAACTACCGGCATCACCCCCACATTTGCACAAGTGGCTGGCATCAGGGTCAATGAACTATTAGACCCTCACACACTGCAACTGGGGACAGTGGGCAGTTGATCCACTGTCAAGTACAGAGTGACAGTAAATGTCGCCATTGGAAACATACATACCTGTACATATGTAGATGTAGCAAACTTCAATCACTATGACATGATAATTGGTATGCCATTCATGCATACAAACAACGTCATCCTTGACTTCATCAAGAATGAAGTCAGAATTGGAAGCAAAACCATAGAAGTAGCAAACTTTGCCAGTGAATCAGATACTTGCCTGTGCTGCCACTGTGCAACTGACAAAAACAAGTCAAGTTGACTTGTGGAGGATGTTCAATGGGACGGTGTCCATTGAACATCCATAGAAGCAGTTCGAGATGATGAACAAAGCTCCCAAGGGGAAACATTACCCCACAATAGCTGTCACCTCCTAGAAGAGGTCAAGAGTTCCATGAACTCTTGAAGGGGGGATGTAGGTCACAGAGGACACAAGGTCTCCTCCAAGAGAGACAAACTGAAGGTAAAATTACACCCTTCACCAAACCAAGAGGGACAAAATGCCCCTCATGGACCACAAAAAATGAGATACAAGTCTCATTTGATAGACAGACCCACTCAGAACCCAATGTTTGAATGGTACTATGACCCCTGCATGCCCACAGAATGGAATGCCATGGTCTGCAGCATATGGGAAATGCATCATCCTGGGGATGAACTACCAACTTCGACTGGGTTCACACAACCCAACCTTGATGATGTAGTCAAAATCCAGGAGTTTACCAGGGTACATTACCCTGATAAAATGGTATGAGACCAACTCCACAGTATGATCGTCACTCGTCTTCCAGTGGAAGACGATTCAGAAACATGGATACAAAATGCTTGGATCAATGCCAAGAAGAGGAATCACCACCCTGAGTGACAAGGCCAGTACTCCAAGAAAGACATACCAACACTGCACCAGCAGTGGTTCAATGAATTTGAGGACATAATGCATGGTCCTCCAGATGAGCTTCCCCCATTTTGTGAAGTAAATCATGAAATAAACCTCATTGATGAGAGTAAGAAGTATAGCTACTTCACTCCCAGATGCCCACAATCCCTGCATGGGGAGTTTCACCAGAAACTCAACCACTATGTGAATGCAAAATGGTGGGAGCCATGACATATCTCCCAAGCAGCACTGTTACTGTGCATCCCAAAGAAAGACGGTCAACTACAAACCATCATCAATGCATGACAATGAAATGAAAACACCATCAAGGATGCTATGCCCTTGCCAGACCAAGACGTCATTTGAGAAGATGTCACTTGAGCATGATATCGATCCAAGATCGATCTCGCTGATGCCTACAAGCAAGTCCAAGTACGTCTGGAAGATGTAGACAAAATGGGATTTGCTACAATTGCTGGCATGTATGTCAGCAACATAATGCAGCAGGGGGATTGTAATGCCCCTGCAACCTTTCAGCAGTTAATGACCACTATATTTTGCAATGTCATAGATATATGTGTACATGTATACCTTGATGACATCTTCATATTCTCTGACTCAATAGATGAACACGAAGATCATCTATGACTTGTGTTTGAGTGACTGTGCGAACACAAATTATATGTCAAACAATCCAAATGCGATCTGTATGCAGATCGCATTGACTGCCTTGGTCATATTATTGATGACCAAGGGATACACCCAGATGAAGACAAACTGACTCATATTTGGGGGTGGCACACTCCCAGAAACTATACTGATGTCCAACAATTCGTTGGACTCGTCAACTACCTGGCAAACTTTTTGCCAGACATATCTGCATACACCAGGCCACTGCTCGCAATCACTCAGAATGGGACCCCGTTCCATTGGAGGCCCCTTCACCAATGATGTTTTGACATGGTGAAGAGGATCTGTGAGAAGACCCCCATTATCAAACCAATAGACCCCAGGACTGGGGAACCTATATGGATCATCTGCAACACCTCTAAGACAGGCATTAGAGCCATGTATGGACAAGGACCCACCTGGGCAGACTGCCACCCAGCAGGGTTCATGTCCAAGAAGTTCACCCCAGCACAGCAGAACTATGCTGTGCATGAACTTGAGATACTAGTGATTTTAGAAGCACTAATGAAGTGGGAGGATAAACTCGTTGGCTACAGGATCCATGTTATCACAGATCACAAGGCACTGGAGTTTTTCAAAACTCAAGTGTGACTGTCTAGCCAACAATGACAGTGGATGGACTATCTATCATGTTTTAACTTTGACATTACATATGTCAAAGGAGAACAAAATAAAGTAGCAGACTACTTGTCTTGCTACTTTGAAAGTGACACCCCAGGAGAGGAACACTCCCCTGGAGAATATGTCCAAGTCAATCACAGAATTGATCCTCACTGTGAGGACCTACCCCTACAACAAGCTGAGGAGATTGAGCACCTTCTCGACAGAGTCAAGGCAATGGTCGAGTGACCATTGCACTGAAGCACTCGCCTGTGCGAATGGCAGGAAGAATGAGAGATTGAAACTTGTGAGCTCCAAGAAGCAGCCCAGAGACAGGTTGCTCAACAGGAGCCACGAGAACAACTCATTGAGTCTCCAACACTGGGAGATGCATTAACAGGTAATGTCTCCACCAAAGCTCCAATGGAGCTCCCAATTGATGTGATGAAAACAATCATGTCAGGATACACATCCAACCCCATGTTTTCAGCAGTGCTTGAAGCACCTGAGAAATACAGTGGTTTTACTATCAATGAAGACGGTATTATTCAAAGAACCACCCCCCAAGGATGGGAGGTGGTATGTATTCCCAACAACTGACCACTAATCACAGAGCTTTTGAATAAAGCTCATGAGATCATTGGTCACTTTGGTGACCAATGGACAGCAGAGTACCTCTGAAGGTGGTACTGGTGGCCAAAAATAGCCAAAGACACATGCATGTTCTGCAGAACATGTGAAATATGTCAATGCTTGAAGGTCTCGAATACAAAACCTTCTGGAACATTGCACTCACTACTGGTCCCAACCAAACCTTGGGATTCCATTGGAATGGACTTTGTCAGTCCATTCCCTGAATCCAAAGGCTTTGACTACCTCTGGGTTGTCATTTGTAGAATGACGAGTATGGTACACCTGATTCCAGTACATATGTGGATGAAAGCATCCAAGTTATCTTGGATCTATCTACAAGAGATCATGAGGCTACATGGCCTCCCTAGTTCGATCATAAGCAATCAAGATTCAAAGTTCACCTCTGCTTGGTGGGTAGAACTCCATAAAATTTTAGGAGCTAAGCTCCTAATGTCCACATTGTTCCACCCACAAATGGATGGGCAGACCGAATGCATGAACCAGAATATCAGACAGATATTCTGAGCAACAGTCAGCCATGACCAGAAAAACTGGGTAGACAAGGTACCCATGACTGAGTTTGCTATAAACTCAAGTATATCGGCCACTACTGGGTACGCACTGTTTGAATTGAACAGTGGATACATGCCCAGTATGATCCAAGAAATATGGGGTGACCTAACACCCCCTAAGGGTGCTAGACTATTTGCCAAAGCCACCCTGATGAACTTGGCATCTGCTCATGATGCCATTATAGAAGTGTGAGTTTTTCAAACCTGCCAGGCGAACAAAAGGAGAGGACCCAAACCTGACATTAAAGTCAGAGATCTGGTATTCCTCTCCACCAAAAACCTTAACTTGCCAAAAGGCAGAGCTCAAAAGCTCTGCCCAAAGTTCATCAGACCCTTTAAGGTCCTGGAAGCCAAACCTGAGATGTCTAACTACCGTCTCGAGCTACCACCAGCCCTGCAGGAACATCAAATACACCTGATGTTCCACATATCATTGCTCTGGCCCTATAATGCATTGGACAATGCACTATTCCCTAGCCAAAATAAACTGGAACCCTACGACTTTGGCATAGACAATGAACATGAATGGTTCATCAATGAAATCATTGGTCATTGTTTCACAAATGATGGCAAGGTGGAGTTCCAGGTACACTGGAGTCTGGGTGATATGACATGGGAGCTGTATCACCATTGCAAAGACCTAGCAGCTCTAGATCAGTATCTAGAGCTGAAAGGTGCTGACTCAATTTGACAACTACCATGGATCAGTCAATGACTATCCATGGAAAAATTGATGGTGTCCAAATTTGGACACTTGACCCTGAGGATTGCATTCCCAATGTTTGGGAACACAGAGATGGAACAAATAACTCTAACTTGTTCTTGCTTCAACACCACCACCATGGATGTGCAACAACCCCAACACACACAGCAACAACAAAACTCATCAGTGCGGGTGACACGAATCACCCTGCACAACCTGGAGGCCCTCCAATGGGCCTCGAAGGGGGGAGGGCGATGGACACATCGTCTGACCCAACCCCAATACAAAGAGATGATGGGCAACAATTCATTGCCCATCAGGCCCTACTAACCAACCTTGTGGGCATGCTACCACAAGCCCCAAACACAATGGAACCATTGCATCTGCATGCAATGCCTCCACCACCACCACAGTTTGCACAGGGTTTTCCATACCCTGCATTCTATCCACCACCTCCACACATGTACAGTTTCCCACAACTGTATGGCCCCTACCCTCCACCAATGGCACTATACCAACCATTCCAACAGCATCAGCCTGTGCCACTCACACAACAGCTGTTCACACCAACTCAGCAAATGATAAACCCACCCCAGCAACTGCAGCCACTGAACCAAGATCAGCCCACAACCACACAGTGGCTGACCACACTGACACCCAACCCACCACTGGCACCCAAACCACGAAGGAGCAATGCTGCCCCTTTGTCCAGATCTTCCTCAGTAATGACAGCCAGAGGAAGGAGCAGGGCACCAAAATCTCTGCCACCCTCATCCTCTAAGGACAAGGGTAAACAGAAAACTTCCAATCCAGCACAGCCCATCCTTTCCTCAAAAGCCTGAGGAAAGCAAAAGGCCATAGACATGGAGCTCGAGGACAACCAATACATCCAAGAGCTAATGAACTGCCTCAATGAAGCAGGTCTACCTATAGACCTGATATCAGAAGTAAGCACCAGTTCCCGACATGGTGCTTGTAACGCAATTATTGAGGAGCTTCTTGCAAAGCTCTGCAGTCTGCAAGATCATTTCATCATGCTCAAAGGATGAAACAGCCTACTACAAAGGCAGGTCTCAGACCTGCAACGACAGCTGAGTGAAAAATCAGACCATGAAGAAGAATGGCACGCGATGTCTCAATCGATGACATCATCCCAATGGGGGGTGCCTAGCACCCCACAAACACCCATGACACTGACACCTTGCACCAGTAACAAGGTAAAACCATTACCTCACCAGCATCATCAACCTTCACCCCCACTGGCTACTTCATCATCACATCGGCCACCACCACTGCCAGCTGATGTCACCCTACCATACATTGAGGAGGTACTGTCCAGGGACATTGATGTCCCCATGACAGAACTTACTCAAACTACCCCATTGAGGTCAACAAAACAGACCTCGAGCAGCATCGTCCCATCGGAATCCCTATTTGAGGGACTCTCCTTTGGCCAGCCCATCCTGGTATGCCCACCAGGAAATCTCCTCCCAGAACCTGAAATCTGACTTCATCATGAATTCGTCTGGTACAGCCCAGATGACCCAGATGAACAGTTATCAGGACTAGAATACTTGAGCAATGACAATGATTCCACAAAGAATTGTTGCAAGAAGAGCAAGAGCAAATCTAAGGCACCGTTGTCAAATAATGACAACTGTGCCAACATATCAGACCTTATCAGCCACAGAGGTAGAGTCCCCAACTTTTGGGGACTCTGGGGCACTGAACCTGGCATCTGAGAACACGACAACTTCATGTGTGGAATGTTGTCGCACGACATCTACTACTGCCAGCAAATAAACACTGTGTTCGCTGGTACAAATGCTCAACTTGCTGCAAACACTGAACTCCAAGGTTGGGAGTTCATTCACAACAACAAGAAGGGCACCATCCATCACATTGCAGGCTGGGGTCTACCCATGACCCCAAGACAAGTACTCTGGTTATGGTGGTTCATGAACAACTGCCATATCAACATCCACAGCAGGTTCGAAGCATATTTCTTGCTTCAAGAGCTGTATCACATCACATTCTCAACCCTCCCAGAGCATCATGATGATGCTATGGAATTTATATTGAACCTTGAGGGTTACGACCCCAAGTTTTTAGCACCTGGGATGCAGGAGGAATACATCACCAGACTAGAGCCCATCCCGTGTGCTGTACAAGACCATGGCACACACAATATCCTCAAGCAAAATGAGGGCAAAGGATTACCAATGCCCTCTGGACTGCAGCTGTTCGATATTGACCTTTTAGGTCAATATCTTCTAATACATGGAAACTCGACACATGCAATGCCTTTAATGGCATTGCATTCGAACAATGGAAACTCGTGCACCATCACTGCATCTTCAGGTATGGCCTGGGCCATGCATTGAGTCCCAATGATAAAAGTGCTGCCCAAAGATTTGTACAACTGTTTGCAGTACTGGTAGCAACCCCACACCTCTACTGTGAACTCATTGCATCATACAATAGTCACGTTCCCCCAGAACATGCCTTCGTTCCTCAGAATGGGCCCGTATACTCTATATGGCCCCTGGAAATGACCTCATATGCTTCGCACAACCTGAGCCTCAATGATGTGGCTCACATTCTCATCCGCAATGGTATACCCATTTCATGGGTAGACCACTCCTATCTTTTCAGGCTGTGGTGGCTCAACCACACCTATTGTGGTGATCAACTGCATTATGACCTCTACAACGAACATGACAATCGCTGGGTCACTTATCTCAACTGATACCATGAGCTGCCAGTGATCCCCGAGTGGGATGGATGGAGACATCCCACTCTAGATGACATCAATCGATTCTTGTACTTTGAGCACAAGAATTTGCAACAGACAAAAGGGGAGCACTTTGTTCCCTGAGGGTGGCTACTGGCAGGGGCTTCGCCCTTCTTCTGACTTCTCCAGAATTGCAACTACCCCCAACACCTGCTGGAGCCACCACCTTCCCAACTACAGCTGGCTCACCCCCTTGCCCCAACTCTCCCCGAGCCAGCACCCACAAACCCCAAAAAAGTGGCTCTTGATGGGGACACCCAGATGACAGAGGCCAACACCTCTGTACCCACCCCTGTCACCACTAAGCACCACTCATCAGACACAACCATGGCTGAGGCCAATGCCTCTGCCCTTGTGTCTGACCTCCCACCTATCACCTTCCTGGCTGAGGCCAACACCTCTGCCCCATCATCTCAAGATGTCATCAGCGAATCATCCTCAATCACCTCCTCTTGCTTGCACTCATCCTTGTTACCTTTGTAAACAAGTCAACATCAACTTGCACCCTCAACAGGGTGATCCATTGACATGCCCCAAATGAAAATAGGGGCAAATCTAGACATTTTCGGCCATTTAAACTGTGAAAATAACATAGTAAATTAAGCGGACCCTCCCCAGTTACTGAACAAGGAAAAGAACATACCTAAAATAGAAGTAGCTACTCTGCTACAATGGAGTGAG
>JAEUWP010000358.1:0-99622 GCA_018524725.1 Podaxis mareebaensis | reverse complement strand
TTTTTAATTTCTGACACTTTTCAAAATTGCTGACACTTTTTGATACTGAATATTCCAGCAGAAATAACGCCATAATGCAGTGAGCCATTCTCCAAAACATCACGTAATCACCGTTATCAATACTTGCCATTAGATCACTTGTGCTATGTATCCCAGGGGATGCCCCTACATTGCGAAAGAGTCATCCGTCAAAGCCACAAAATGGCCCTCAAATTCAAGAATTGCAGAGGCCCTAAAGCACAGACGGAACCGCAGACTAAAAATGGACTGCATACTGGCGAATGAAAAGAGATTCTGCAAGAAGGCTCTCGACGAAGATCTAGTACTGCAGACCCAGAGGGGCACACTAAAAGGTGGAGATAATCTCCCTGACAACTGGATTGAATGTCTGGGGCCTCAGTGGGTACCTACACCTCAACGTAAGAGATAGCAGTGAGATACCAGACAGTGGATAAAGCAGGAGTCCCACACTGCCCGACTGGCCTGCATATAGCATTTCCCCAGGGCTGATTAACGAAATCTGACTAGCGGACACATGAAACTGACCTCTGGGGCAAGCAGGCCTACCCCAAGGGCTGGTTTGTCAGCTGCCAAATGGAATGCTGCTCCGTCAAAAGAAAAAGCAAAAGGGGATGCCTAACCCTGACAGACGTCTCGGTCTAGAATCCTTACTTTCAACGCACCGCTCGAAGCGGCTGACCTAGGGGTGAAGGTTGGGTAATAACATAGCCGCGGGGCTTTTAAACACTCTCCGTGCAGGGAACGGATAAAAGCACGACGACAGGACATGCCATGGGAATACTGCTTCCCATCCATCGTCTCCTCAGTGAGCTACTAAAACCTCTCGTTCGCCGGACTCGCAATTCACTGACCCTCTCTGAAGATGCAAATCAAACAAATTCTCGTGACGCTCTTTGCCGCTGCTGTCGTGACGGCCCAATCCGCACCCCCGAGGCCATGTACCGAGGACGCCCAATGCCGCAAGAGCGAGATCTGTTGCTATAATCCGTTGGTGAGTTTTCCCTATTATTTTATGGGGCATAATCGATCATACGCTTATCCTTCATGCGCTGTGGCTCAAGACTGGCGGTTTTTGCTTGGCGCCCGTGGTATGTGCTGCTACGTAGAGCCGACGGTCTCAGAGAGAGGTGTTCGATTCATGTACGAAAATGAATGGGAAATACTAGCATTTGTTGTGAACCTCTTCAACTCAAGCTCTATCTCTGCCTGCTGCACTCCAGAAATTGTTTAATGACATTCCCTGCTTATCTTCGTTCCATCTCCGTATGTGAGTATTGTGAAGAACCAGGATCCCTGTTCAGACGCCTTTATAGACGCATGCCTTGGCTTGCGCCCGTAGGACTCCGAGCAGGGATCAAACCACTAGAACCTACATAGAGCATCTCCCTCACTAAGTGCGTCTCCATCAAGGATCACAAAAAGGCACACTAAGAGTTTGACTACGAGAGACTAAAGCATCTTATGTCATGAAGGCACTTGGGTGGCGTGATAATGGAACGCAGCGAGC
The DNA here is from genome assembly GCA_018524725.1 of Podaxis mareebaensis. Lineage (NCBI taxonomy): Eukaryota > Fungi > Basidiomycota > Agaricomycetes > Agaricales > Agaricaceae > Podaxis > Podaxis mareebaensis. The sequence continues at coordinate 98,094 of JAEUWP010000358.1, read as the reverse complement.
TTTAGCTTGTGGTCAATATATCATACATGAAATTACCGATTAGACAGAGATTGCCAGTAGTCAAGGGGGACTATCAACGATGTTTGATGCACGAAGTTCGGGCGATGTTGGAACGCGTCAGGACACACCTTCTGGCAATTCTCGTGGCACAGCCTCTTGAATGTGCGCGTGAAATGCAAAGGTTGCTTGGCCCTCTGGTTCAAAGTATCCTCACCAACGCCCACGGTAACTTTGTTGATCGTTCGGCAATGCCATCACCACGAATAGAACTTAGGGGTACAACGGTCACGGCGATATATCGCCGCTACAAATATTGCATTTGCCTCTATGCGTTTGAAATTCCGTGGATGTATTCAACCACCGATATGGGCGCTGTTGAGTAGAGATCAAGCTCAGTAGTAGACAGTGGTTGGAGTGTTAGGAGGGAGGCTCCTAGCTCCTTCTGGTGCTCACAGGGAGCTCAGCAATGCGCTGCGGCAGGGATCACAGGCCAAGAAACAGTAACGCTTCGCGCCTCCCTTGGGTGCGCTACCTGTCAAAGATACATAACCTCTTTCTTTTCTTTGAAGTGTTGAGGTTACGCGGTAAATCACTCTTCAAAATGTTAATCACCGTTACTGTATTAATATTTGTCGTAAGATCTCTTGTGCTATGTATCAGGTTGAAGGGGCGTCGTAACTATGATGGACATTCCCATCTAAACCCCTCACTCTCAGCGCACCGCTCAAAGCAGCTGACCTAGGGGTAAAGGCTGGGCAACGATACAGGCACGAACTTGTCGGGCCTGTTATGATACACTCTCGGTACGGGAAATAGCATAAAAGCGCGATGACAGGACCGGTCATGAATACCTCTTCCCACCCATCGAGTCTCCTCAGTGAGCTTTTTAGTTATTCGTTGACTGAACTCTTAATTCGCTGACCTCCCACTTATCGTAAAGATGCAAATCAAACAAATCCTTGTTGCGCTCTTTGCCGCTACTGTCGTAACGGCCGGATACACCTACCCGACATGCAGCAATGACACCCAGTGCAAAAAGAAAGAGATCTGCTGTGTTACGTTGGTGGGTTTATCCTACCATTTTATGAGGCGTAATCTATCATACGCTTATTCTTCATACACCGTGGTTCAAGGTCGGCGCTCCTGGTTCTTGCATGACACCTTTGCAATGTGCCGCCACGTAGAACCGGCGATCTTAGTGAGAGGTGTTCGATTTGAGTACGAACTTGTGACTAGGAAATATCAGCATCTGTTACATTGCATCGATAGTTATGATTCATGCCAGTTATTTCCCCGGATACAGCCCTATATTCGTAATCTGATGAATGAGGTCTTACCTATCGCACGTTAAGTATGGATGCAAAGCCAGTGCTACTCCTTGGCCTATGTGTACACAGAAGCAAGATATCATGTATTGGCATTGTGCCGGTATTCTGATGTCAGTCTTTGAGAAAAATTCCGGACATAGAAGGATATGGGGCGAGATTCCAGTGGTGCGAACCAGATGATGACCAGCATACGACCTTATTCTTCCCATACCCAAGAATATATAGCCTACGTGGGTCGGCACGCGGTGGCTTACGATATTTAAGCCATAGGGTATTGTTCAGTCGAATGATCTTGTCACGAAATTCAACAGGAATCTACAGTTGCAACGTCAGTGGTAGAATGAACAGACATATATAGATATATGAACTCACATTTTCTCGCAGTCTTTCAGGAGAAAGGAAAACGGGATTGAAATATGGGTTACGCCATAGGTAAAGGATCATTTGAAATTCGAAGTTGACTAGAGCTGTTGCCATTGAGGATTCCAAAGGGCGGCCCGACTGGCAGAGTCGAAACAGGTAGTGAATCCAGTCCTGATATATAATCATACTGTGTATATGTGTATGGGGCCACGTGAGGTCCATGCGAAGTGACCCCCCTAGAAATCAAGAGACTGTTAGACGGGATCAATTCCTAGCGGTGCCTATGCTACCACATACCTATGCTCTGAGAATGCACCCTATTTAAGCATTCCAAGAGTTCTAGTCGGGTGACCTCCAGGTAAGAGGAGTAGATACAGAATTCCTTTGACCGCTCTGGGTCCTGTAAGAAGTCCGGGAACGATGCATGGTAGAACCTGATTTTTGGATAATCTCCGTATCCCAGTTCCAGTACGGAGTGGAGGGAACCAAAGGCATTTCTAACCTGTGTCTCCGAAAGGCCAAGGGCGTTGGCAGGTATAGAAATGGACCTTTCACTAATGCTCCTGAGCAGCAAGATTTTCTGGATCACTGGGAGATGTTTCGAAGGGACACGGCGCATAATGAGGGTATAAAATAGGTCAAGTTCCGCCAAAGGGTGACCTGAGTCACCCTTTCTTTCGGCAGACGTAGCAAGTGCGAGGATGGCCAACAACTGGTCCTCTGGACCAAGCGAGTTGCGCTCACCAACAAAACGAATGAGAGCAGCTGCATAGATGAAAAGGCCAGCGCAGAGTTGGACAAGGGATTCAATGTCCTGTTTGGATGGCCACGACGCTGGTAGCTTGTTCCGTTCTCGTATGTTCCCGAATTCGTCTGTTAGGTAGCGACAGATCTCGTGATCAATCTCTCGGCATACTGGGAGCTCGAGGTGAGTGGATATTGGGAGTATGGAATTTGACGTAAACGATGCTACGAGGTGGGTCTCGGGTCGGCTGAAGAAAGCCCAGCGAAAAAGCGTAGTTCCGTTCTGAACAGATGCCGCGATTATTTTAATTATATCGCATTGGGCGTCAATCTCCGCACACTCATCGAGGCCATCAATAATAATCACCCTCTCCTCCATGCCTTCTCGTACTGCCAGGTCCTGCCATGGTCTGATGAAAAGCTCCCGAAATTGCTGCGTTCTTGATCTCTTGAGGAGAGTCGGGTCGTTGAGTATATCTCGATCAAGCATGTCACCATACAAAGGGAACTTGGTGGCGATTTGGTAGGAGAGTGAGGTGAATAACTTCTGGGAGTCGTCCCGTCCATTGGAACGGGAAAGGAAGAGCGTGGCACCTAGTTTGTTCTCTTCAGCAAGGCGCTCTGCACAAGACTGCGCCACAGCAGACTTTCCAGCTCCAGCAGGCCCGCGCATCCACAGAATGTGTTGACTGTGGTGTGAAGCGCCATGTCCCCAGCTGGCAATCTCCTCAATGAAATCTTCGCGAGTGCCGGGATGACATCTAGGTGGTGGATCACGAGCAGAGGAATCATGAAAAGCATTCGGCATGGATTCCCTTAGGAGCAACTTCAGACCCCTGCCTATTCGCACATCAGCAACAGACACTCTACGGCACAATCCACAATACCTTTCTTCTCATTGACTTGTGTTATCGTGGTCGAATGAGAGGTATAATCATTCAACTGCGGGTTGTTGAGCACAATATCATGAGCGCCTTGCAGGATCCCGCTGGTCATGGTGTAGTCCGAGGCTACTGGTGCGGTTAGGTTAGTCGTGGGAAGGCACGAAAAGGGTCCTAAGCCTATCTTGCAGCTGAGATTCACATCGATCCATTCTACTGACATGAATTCCTGATAAGGAGCCATGCGTGCGTGAATCACTTGGGATCGAAGCATGAAATTGATTGGACCATTAGGTTACCACACGTACAAATTCGAGTGTTCAGAGCGCCCTTTCGCATTTTTGGCAGCGTCCAACCCATTGAGCTCAAGCTGGTGCCGGAGACTCCCTAAGACCATTTCTACTCAGGAATTTGTTGGGCTAATTTTGTATTCACACGAGGGCCCCAATAAGCCGTGAATCACCATTCATATCATGATGCAGCCCAAGCTGAAGGACGTGGACTTACTGCCAGTTGGTATCGATGCCTCATGAATCACAGCAATTAATCAGCGTATGTCCCTCCTCTCCCTCTAGTCCATTGAGCTTGCCCTCACACCTTTACAGATCTAACCTGTACACTGCGTTTGTGCTCAGGCAAGGTCTCTCGTTTGCATGTTCACGCAGCAGGGGCTAGGTCTTACCAGAGCCCAAGACAATTTGTGTCAGAAATCTGGCTCACGACAGATATCATCAAACGGAGCGTGACTCGACCACTCTGCGCTTCTGGACTGGTTGCGTTTTGAAGTCGGTGGGGAAAGATACTCGAGTTGTCGACTCGGAGATTTCACGTTGAGTCGTTGCACCGTGAGATGGAGTATGGTGCGAACACAGCAGAAGCTCTCTGGAGGGTGATGCAGAGTGGCTTCAGGTTGACAATAACTGAAAGATCGAAGGCAGTAGAGTGGTTGCAGGAGGGTTACGTCTTAGAACCTCCGCAGGACTCGGAAGAAGAGTATGTAAGGCGAAGAAGCAGACTCCCCTCCAGTCGTGGGATGCTTTTAGATATCTGAACCGGGTCGTTTACGTCTCTCACGAGCTCCTGCGTAACCCTGTGCACCAAGAGAAAGTCCATGACTATCTGGAGTTCAGGGCAAACAAGTTCATAACGATGGCCGACCCTGCTCTCTCCGCATTGCCTCAGAGTACCAAGTTCGTCTTCGATGCAAATGGAGACATAGGGAACGATCGTGACATGGTCGAGATAGCTACTCACCTCGTCAAGTTTTGGGTCCGTGAGATATTCATGGTCCTTTACCCCGAGAACCGCAAGGCGCTTCTCAAAGGGCCACACCTCGTCACCGTATGGTATCTTGTCTTCTTTTATTTCTTTACATGGACTAATTGGCTTTTGTGCCGTCTCACCAGAGCATCACGACTCTCGTCACAAACGCCTGGACACTCGGCTACCTTGGTTCACTTCTCAAATTTGGATCTTTCTTCGACGTCGACGATCCTGATTTCTCGCTGTTCGATAAGCGATTGAAGTCACCCAGGTCCGAGACCGCAGAAACCAAAACTCGTGAAGCATCTCTCCGGAGCAAGTTAACCCAAGCGGTACACGTATGATTGATTGGTACCATTCACAAGACGCCACAGCAGCGAGGAAATGGGAAATTAAATGGCTTACGCCACTTGTCATCCGTGCCCATGACATCGTTGTAGAAGATCCGAGGTTCGTTGCGTGCCTGAGACGACCGTATCTACATTGGAATTGACTCTTTTGAAGTTTCAAACCGTGCCTCCCTCATGGCGCTAACGATACCTTAGCCCTTCACGCCGCTGCGCTCGAAGCTATTCAAAAGAACCGAAGTACTGCGACTGCTTCCAAGGAGGACGAGCTCGAGGCACGCTTCGCAGCTATGGTGCTCAGGGACCAGGAAATTAGGGGAAGCAAATTTGGTCCCGAACATGCTGCACCGCGCCGACTTACCATTGATCTCGATGACTCTGACGAGGACAACAACAATGATCAAGATGACGAAACCTCTGGCGATAAACTATCCCCGGTCGAAGACTTAATACCGACGATGCAGAAACTTAGGATTGACTCGTCTCAGCGATCACAGACCGTCGACCGTATTCCAGCAAATGCAAAGAAAAAAATAAACATCATGATACGTAGTTGTGATGCCAGCCGATTTGAAACCCGACTCCCTGCTGTTGAGCCTGACGCCGCTGATACGAAAGTCATCGAGGATGAGCCATACAGAGGCTCACTGACAATGAACACATCCACTCGAAAGCAAGGGAGTGTCCCCGATACCCTCAAATCAAATGTCCCTAATACTGCCGGTGATATATCATCTTCTGCACTGTCTACACATGCTCACGACAACGCCAACGATAAACGTCTTCCCGAGGATATACCTCATGAGCCGAAAGCTATACGAAACCAGACGAAACCTCCATCGCTGCCGCAACGTGAAGCTCAAGCACACACACTTCCTCGGAATCGCGAACCACCTAGAGAGCCCAGGGCCATGCGAGAGCAGCAGAACCGGGCACACCCTGCCGTTGTGCCAAAGCCGCCAAAGGCCAAAGAGGAAGTCAAGCAATCGAAATGGGAAGAAAAAGAGGAAAGGCGGTCGCATCTGTAGCCAGGGGTAATCGTAGATGAATTAGAACGACAGAAATTTACTCCATGCACCATCCATTCGTTCTCTGCTTCATTTGTATATTAACTATCATGCCATCATGGATCAGCTTTTCATATATATGACAAGCAATGCACGTTCATTCCGTATATAATATACACGAACCTCATGGTATCTTAACAAAAACAAAGTCGGCTATTGTACACATAGGAATATGAAGCAAAAAAGACGGAGGTGTGGATGAGAGGAAACGACTAAAGATAGAACATGATATTTCTGATATTGATCCCCGTTGGGCCCTTTCCCCAATATTCGGCTGCCTCTTTGCGAACCTGTTCTTCATCGGCGCTGGTGGCAGTAGCGTTATCCTTGCGGAAGCCTTGCAACATTTCGTAGAGGTAGCACCGTCCGCGTTCACAAGCAAGGTCAGCGTAGTACGCGGGGGAAGCGAGGCTAACAGCCTTGGTAGCACGACCAAACATATAGCAGATATTGTTAGTCAGAGTCTGTAGCTTGTCTGCAGTGAAGCCGATCTCGTCGTGGATCACATAGTAATGTGTGGGTTTACTGGTTCCCTGAAGACCTCCGTGTGCTAAACAAAACCCTTTTTGTGAGTACATCATTTAAGGCGCTATTTGAGGGATAGTATACCTTGCAAGAAGAAATCGAAGTGATAGACAGACGTAATACCGCGATCAACGACGGTCCCAGGCAGAGGGTTGCCCTTGTTGTCGGCGTCTTTTTCCTGGGTCGGGAAGAAGCGAGTGTGGTGACGTTTTGCCTGAGAGGGTATCAGCACAACCCTTATGCACCAAAGGAGCGGCGTACGCAGATAACAATAGTTAACTTCGGACGGTAGTCCGGACGAATCTTCCGAAAGGCTGCAATGATGGCCGGCATCTCTTCCTCGAGAACAATCGCAAACTGGCCCTATAAACATGCAAAAAATCTTCGTGAAGACACGACGGCCTCATTACAATCAACTCACCTCGGATACACCATCGCGATAGACCAGGACGCGGTCTGGATACCTTTTGCTCCTTTCATAGAACGTTTTTAATCGTTCAATCATCATGCCCTCGAGGTCGGTCACCATCTATATTTTCGAATTTCAACAATCACCAAACACTCTTAATGACGCTTCACATACTTCTTTCCTTGACTCCTGCATCCTCATGCTAGCAGGGAATTGCACATAGTCGGCATCAACGCTGGCAGCAACTGCCGCAATAGAAGGAGTGCCTTTCGCCGACCCCATCCCAGGATGAGTCACGTCAATGCCAACAAGCATTGTGGATTTCTCCTTGAGCCAAGCCAGACTAGTCTTGTCTAAGGTATGGCTGAAGGGAAGTTGAAAAGCTGCAACAACTCAAGGTGTCAATGCCAAACTCACTTTACACCACCAAGCTTCATGTTGAATTTCTGGGCAACATTGGCATAATATTGCGGGCCACCTAGGAGAAGGTTAGGGCCAAACGCTCGATAAGTTCAACAAAAATCTCTACCTCCTCGAATCTTGCCCGCTTGCACACAAACCGTCGCTGCGACCCAAAAGTATAAACAACAAGCGCAAAATGGCGGACCGAAAACTACTCACCAACGTCAAGGGTGACATCACAAAGGCGCTTCAACCCGGAATACACATGACTGTCGCTGTTGGCCAAGACCACCAGGATCATCTTCGGTTTCTGCTTGAAGCCCTTCCCCAACGCCTCGCGGATCTTTGTGATGGCACTTCGCCTCATCGGGTCGCTCCTGTCCTTAGGTGGGAGCTCAGCCACCGCGATTGGCGGCATGCTCTTCACACTCATTCCACTTTTCTTGCATATATCGACGAAGCCTGTCAGAATGTCGCGTAGCTGGGGGTCTGTAGCCCCATTAAACTCGTCCGGACTGCCATCTCGGATGAGAAGAACAGCCCAGTTCTCCAGAATCGTGCCCTTCGTAAAACGGACCTCCCTCAAGTTCCAGCTCGCTCTATCAGCCCTAAAATCACCACCATCAGCGTCCTTGCTGTACTTGACCTTCGGGGCACTGGCGATACGGGCAGGAACAACAGCCATTTCCTTTCCGATCCCAACACCAAAGGCATTGAGCGTCGGGGTGTTCTGATTTAAGCCGAGTTCTTGCAGACCTTGCATCTCGATGGCCTCCGCATTGACATTGGGAGGTCTAGCTGCATAGGTGATCATGGCGGCTGTGTGCCCGTCCAGAAGCTTTCCACGGAAGACCTGGTTTGGCAGGATTTCGCAGAGCTCGGGGGGAAGAAGGTTGACCTTCTGGCCACCAACATCGACAAGAGGAAGGTTGGGGTATTTGAGCTTGATCTTGTATTCTGAAGGGCGACATTAAGGTCTATGTTCCAAATTGGAACTGAGGAGACATACTCTTAAAGAAATACTCCTCGACGGAAACCTTCCCATACTCCCCGCAATCAAATATGTAGCTCTTGGCAGTATCAGTGGACGCCTTTTTTATTGTCTTGTGATACCCCAAATGAGTAGCCTTAATCCGGAGCCCCTTGACGAACCCAGTTGCGCGGTCGCTAGCGCTCATGCGCAAGAACTCGTTCATGGCATCGGCCAGGTTGCCAGGCTTGTAGAATGCTGTCGTGCAGACTAGCAAAGGGAGAAAGGCGCATAAATGGCTTAGGTCCGGGCAAGATAAGGAAAATACTGACCGTTTACATTAACCATAAGCTGCTTGTGAGCAGTCCGTACAGAAGAATAAAACCCTCGGACAGCTTCCAATCCTCCCCCGAGAGGCATAGAAGGACCTGTCCCGGGCATGAAAAACTTGTTGCGTCCAACCATGACCCCACCTCCTCCAGACCTAGTGGGATGGGCAGCCAAGATAAGATTAAAAGCGGAGACAATGGGCATTATATCGTAGGAACGATATTGAGGGTCCCCGGCGATAAATCTTTAAGGAGTGTGTGAGCATGACCAGAACGTTGCCATAAATGTGCTCCTGACCTCTTGAGACTTTCAGTCTCGAGTTCCTGGATAAACTTGAAGGCGAGGGTATACTCCTTGCTAGCCGTGGCACCCTGGGCGGGCGGGTCCTCATCCTCATCATAGAAAGGAACGCGGATTGTCAAAGGTTGTGGAAGTTCCTTCCGCGCAACGAGCTTTTTCGAATGATCATGGGCGACGGATCCCGCTAGGGTCGATTTCCAATCTTGTGTGCCTTCCGCAAGTTCAAAAATGCGCCGCTTCACACGTTTAATCGAAACTGTAGGTGTGATCACGACTTCGTACTCGTAAAAGGGACCCTTGGGAATAGATACAGGGAAGTAGTTGGTCCTTAATGTGACTGCCTTGCCTGCCTTGCCATGGTCTGGGCGCAATGGGATGTCTGCTGCGTCAATCTTTACGTTCTTGAAGCGGGATACCAGTTCGTCCTGAGAGTTGTCACGCAGCCTTGTATCTATTTGGGCAGTACGACCAGGCGGGGTATAAATGCTACATCAATCAATATTAGACTGCTTCGAACGGGCAAAAGAGAAGATGGTAGGCACCCTGGTGGGGCACCACGACCACGACTAAACCCGCCCCGCCCCCGACCTCGGTCACTACCGAGACCTCTGGACCCAGAGCCGGAGGAGGCGGAACTGTAGCCACCTCGGCTTCTGTCAGGGAAGCCACGCCCACGCCCACGGCCTGCTTGATGGGACATCAAATACGAAAAACGCGAGTTGGTTTAGTAGATGAAAGACGATAATGAAGCTACGAGGATTTAACGGCTGCTGAGAGCAGAAGATGAGTTAGGCTAGAGAGTTATGTACAACAAAGTACGGACTCCGTGAGTGTGTTGGGCAACCCACGCCTTTGCGGTGAGGGTAGGGTTGAACAAAACGCTGGGGAGATGCTCACACGAGTAGGCGCTTAGGAGGAGCATTTATACTTAGGACGGGAAGCATCAAAATAGAAACAAATACATCATGCCATTCGTCCGGAACTTGGCTCGGCAGCTCTGCACGAGTTCTGAATCTTCCGGTATGATTCAGATCACAAGTTGCCAACTGTCAATGAGGCGTTAACGAGGCCGATCTAGCCCATTATAAGAATAGATTCCGGCTGACAATTCACTAGAAAAGGAACGAAATCACAATTTCTACTGCTGGCCCCGACTACTCTCGATCATTCGTAGGATCTGGTTTTGAACCACCAAAAGCTGACCGTAGAGCGTTTCGATTCGCTAAAAAGCATGGAGTATAAGTTGGCCGGGAACCCTATCAGACTTTTAACTTACGGGGACAACCACATTGAACTCCCGCGCTAGCCGCACTACTTCTCCAAAGATTACCTCCACTTCAATTGGCTGACCTTTTTGGGCATCTAACAGCATGCTCGGCGTGTGAGTGCTCGAAGGGTCCACGTGTAGAACTTTGGTCTGTGCCAGCAGCTCCTCAGGGTATGATGACGGCAAACCATCCTGTGAATCAGGAAATCCCATCGCACGACCTGTTTCATGGGCTGCGGTGAACAATCGAGTCAATCATGACAGTGACTTCACTGACCAAGTGCAACGAGCTCATCCAGTGTCGCCTTCATGGAAGGTAAAGTATACTCCTCGATCAGATTCGCGGTCGTAGGTGAAACATACGGCTCATAATGAACGGATGGATCAGATGGGGGTGGCCGCCAGAGTGCTGGGAGGCGATAACTACAAGCAAGTAGGTTCAGATCAAACATGGACAGCCTGGAGTCTCCCTTCACGAAGCAACTCACCCGGTTAAGGTCGATACAGAAGAGAACGCTACGTTCCAAAAGTTCTTCCGAAATTTGACCCGTTGGATTTCTGGAACGATTGTAACTGTCGTGCCGCCTGCTTTTAGAATATCACCAAGGTCCTGGAGTAGTTCGGTCTCTTGCGGAGAATTCGTCGTCGTGCTGTAATATTTATGCCGATAAACCCCAAGAGAAAGCCGGTCCTGTTCGAGATGAGACCCGATGAGATGCCAGCCTCACAAAACTCTCAGCACAACAAAGACAAGCTCACAAAATGGTTGTGTTCCACGACGTTCGGTGCCAGTAGGTTTGCCCCAACGTAAAGCGCGGTGCCAATAATGCTGGGAGACCCTTTCCCAAGCCTTACGAGGGTCTCATATAGTTCCTTCTCCACGTTCAACCCGTTTTGCACCAAGACGTATGTGGGCTGAGGATAATGATCTACGTAAGGAGCTGACACCAGGGGCCTGAGGATATCGGACGTTTTCGTGACCTCTGGAACAGCCTTAGTGGTGACGAATACATATGAATACGGCCGATCTGCGGCATCTGCAACGGATTTGACAACTGGCGTTTCGACGCGCAAAATTAATTAAATTCGAATATCGTTGCCTCAAATTCAAGGATGATGATACATACGGCGGTCTGGTTTCCAGCCTGTGATCTCCCCGTATTTCTTGCTGTGGAAAGTTGTACCGTGGGCTACTCAATGTCCAGTCAGGAGATGCCCATAGTACTGGAGGGGATTTCAGGGGGTATGTCACATACAATTGACTAAATCATAATTGCTGCGAGCTACAGCCGTCACACGCGCTAATCCACTCTTCTTCAGAATATACGAGTCTACGAACGGGTAACCCAGTTATCAGCTCCATTGTACTGCAACCTTGATGCGATGGAGCTCACATAGAGCGCCTACAGCGCCGAACCCAACGAGGAGAATATCTTTGATCGGAGTTGGCGGCATTCTGAGCAGGAAATATTAGGCACTTTGCTGACTGGGATTACTTATCAGGTGTATCAGAGGTGAAGAGATAAGAGTCGTACGGACAAGGGCTACCCGCTACCATAGCCGCCATGTGCATGCGAAGTTCATGATTGCTGATCAAGACGGAATCGGCTATCGTCGGGTCACCACTCCGACTTCTATATTTGTCTCTTACCGCCATTACAAAACTAGCGCTTCCTTGCGGTCCTAATTACAATTATCATACTTACCCCTATCCTTGCCTCTATCCTACAGCAATAACACTTGTTCTTAACGACGGAGACGTCAGAGAATACTCCGCGCCCGTTCCCCGTCTGTTGATTCATCGCTACCCTCATGAACAAACGAAATATGAGAAACCAGGGTTATAGTGCAACAACGCCTTAGCTAATACATTTTGAAGGATTGTGATGAGTGTACTTAATCTCCATGCAATTGTCGCGTTGGAAAGAAGCAGGAGGTCAAATCTAGCGAGGTATTGTTCTTGAACGGAGTGAGGAGCGATGCCTTCGAGCTCCCCAGGATCGACGCCTCCGTTCCGAATGAATAGCTCGTACAGCTCAACAATCTTCAAAGGAATCGCTTGAAGGCTTCATAGGAAGAAAAGATGGTACGGCGGTTATCCAACAGTTTCATACCCTCACTGTAGCGACGAGCGGGCCTTGCCACCCGGGGCACATGAGTGTAGACAACCGTTGCTTGTGCGGGGTACTCGCCAAGTTGAACGGCTGCGGGCAAGGTCTGTAGTAACCGGAATCTTATAGAAGACAGGCATCATGCCCTGCATTGTTATCCCGGGCATGATCTTACTGGCGAGAGCGTCTAAACCAAGGTTTCGAACGCGCGCGTCATTGTTTTGGTAGAAGGCAGCGATTGCCTCCGCGATGAGCTGGGGCTCAGGATCGGAACCGTCCATGTGTCGTTTGTCTTCTTGAAAGAGTAGCAAGATATCGGATAAATCCATAATACATACATCTGTTTGAACATGCCTCTCCTGGCCGCATACCCAAAAGGTTAAGTTCTTTCTCGTCCTCGCTACTCTACCCACTGCTCTTTTTTTTTTTTAATCAACATTTATTGCAATAGACTCTACCCACTGCTCTGCCCGTATAACAAGGGATCTTAAAAAGCTGGACGGCAAAATCGTCAACAGCTGATTCTTCGCCAGGACGGGGAGCCATTGCAAGATCCATGGTGCGTAGGAACGCGTAGGAGTCGTCGCTCTCTACGGCGGCATCCTCTATAGTAAGGACTTCGTTGTCGACTTGAGGAACGGGAAGATTCGGGCACCAAAGGAGGTGGCAGAATCTTGATGAACAACGCTTATGTTGTACGCCAGGAGGTCGTTTGGGGTCCAATCGTTGCCCGACTTCGATGAGCGAACGAGATTAGCCGTTCTGTGATCATAAGTAGTCAATCACACAGCAGCATATAGGACCTATATTACTCACAAGAATGACGTCGAAGTCGAGGGAGATGAAGAGGAGTTGGGGAGGTGCGTTGTTCATGCTCCGGTACGGCGTGCTGCCGCTTGTAATCCTAACATATTCATACTAAGCTTACTTGACGAGACCCAAAATACTGGGGAGCGCAGGTTGGTTGAATAGATGAAAGGCGATAATGAAGCTGCAGGTATTTAACAGGCTGCCGAGAGCAGAAGATAAGTCAGGCTGGAGGGTTACGTACAACAAAGCTAAGGACTCCGTGTGTTGGGCAAACCAACGCCTCTGCAATAGGGGTGGGGTTGAGCAACACACTGGGGAGGTGCGAACAAGAGTACGCGCATGCGAGGAGCATTTTATACGCAGGACAAGGAGCATCAGAATAGAAGCAAATATATCATGCCATGCAAAGTTGATGATTGCTGGTTAAGACGGAGTCGGCTATCATCGGGTCGTTACTCCGACTTTTATATACGTCAGTATCCTTATTTCGGTCTTGTCTCCTGCCACTACAGACCAATGCTTTCTTGCGTTCCTTGTAGTCATTTCCGTGTGTTTTGAAGTACCAGCCCCGCTGTATCAGCCTTCTATCATATTCCTACTCGAGTATACCTAAGGTCACACATCTATTCCTCAATCCTCATCCGCCTCGGTGCACTCCAGCCTGACCATGCAATCCCCAGTTTCTGAAACAGCCACACCATTGACCTCCCTCTGCTCAAAAGTCCCCTGTCCCTCCCATTGACACACCCTTTCCAAGGAGAAGCAGATCGAAGACTCACATCAACCATAGAATACGAGCAAACCAACTGAGTGTTCTCATCGTCGAACTGGGGCTGACCCTCCTGGTTTTGCTTATCATATCTAGGAAATAAAATCGTTCATTTCACGCGTGCGCGAATTCCAAAGACGAAACGGTACTCACACACACCGGAGGGTATTATTCTCCTCTTTATCACTTGGCGCGAGCATATACTTCTGTGCCTCGCCGCGGCTAGGGCCCGGCATCTCATCTGGGCACATATAAGTGCACTGCGCCCAAACCTTCGCCACCATTCCACACATGCACAGGATGAATATAAGGAAAAAGATAGGCGGTCGGGCGTAAATCATCGGGCGTGGCTTGTTTAGGTGATCCTGTCCTTCGACACGAGGCTTGGCCGCTTATATGCTGGGAGGATTGCTGGGCGCTGTTAGCGTCGCGCTAGAAGACTCTTCGTCTTCCATGTCCTTGCAACTCGGCCTTAAATGACGACTAGCATCTTCCGAGGATATACGTAAGCAGCCATCTCCTAAGTCTTCGACCGAACAACAATCAGACAGCGTTCGAGCTCCTAACTCGCCCACTCAGACCAAGGATAGTGATAAGATGATATTCCAGATAGCTGTAATTACAGATCAAAACCGTATAACAATACAGGGAGCTTTAACAATATAAGACAAAACAGCATCGTAGGTAAAGAGTCGACTTGATGGATTCAGGGAAGTAAACAGAGAAGTAGAAAATTAACCGCGAAAGAGGAAATGTAAGAAAGGGAAACACAAAATAAGAAAACCCTAGTTCGAGGAGAGGAAAGAAAATCTTTTCAGCAACAACAGCTATGATGTTTTTTGCGGTGAAGTAACATTCAGACGTTCGTTCACTCGTTGACGATGCTGCCTGTTTCTCAGGTGCACCTCGTAATTAGACAAAGACTCTCCAGGTCCAGGTGTATACAACTGTCAAAATATTGTCGGTCATCAAACAAAATAGAGTATTCAGAAAACTCACCTTTCCGGGGCAATCCAGACACCTAATGCGCCAATCTGGCGGGTTTCCAGTTGTCCTTCTCAAGATCGCCTCAAATCTATCATCAGGATACTTGCTCCTCATACTCTGCAACGCGCCTGTCAACCACGTCGGAACTTGCTGCGGCACCTTACTACATCTGAGCTATTTCTGAACGGTATTAGAAGCAACACTCACTTACCACATTAGTCGTAGGAGCCACCTCCGAAGTCGAGCTCGGGGCATGTACACTAGCAGGCGGCGAAGCTTCCTGCCCGTTCTCAGCCTTTACCTTTGGGGTAACCGGCTTCTTCTCCTCCTTCCTAAAAGGCGTGTCCGCCTTCTCCTTAGGCGTGATGGGTTTCACAGAACCCTTAGTCTCCTTCATGCCAGCAGACACCTTCGGGGTACCAGGTTTGACGTGTGAGGCTCCATTTAGCTTAACCTTCTGTGCCAAGGGAGGCTCAGACGCGCTCGAAGCAGTGGATACGGGCGAAATCGCTCTATCGTCCTCATCTTTCAGGGGCGAAGGCGAACGCCGAGAAGAGGCAGCGTCGGTATCTCCATTCTTCGCAGGCGTGGGCGGTTCGGATACGTCCAGAGGCGTCGCCGTCGCAGCTGCACTCTGCGCTCTCAACGCAGCAGCAGTCTTTTTCTTTGCAGGAGTCCTCGAATCGCCATCTTTTCGCATATGATACTCCGGATCAGGGTTGTACTCCACAGGCCGAGGTCTACGATGTCTATGCCAGAATTTGCCTGCCGTCATAGTCGATCAGTTTCGGAATGCTACATAAGCAGTGCATCAGCAACTCACCGCAAGTGCCACATTGCGATTTATCACCCAAAGGACCTTTCCTCCTGCCCACAGCAATGCTCTCGGGACATCCGCAATTTGAACAATGCCAAACACCGTTGATGATGTTCGGGTGTTGTCCATCCACAAACTCCTTCTCCTTGGCCTCCCTCTCCAACTCCTTTTGCGACTTCTTCGGTACAAACTTCATCTTGGGCTCGGGTGGAGGCGGGGGCGGCGGGATCGCGGGCGGTGGGTCATTCTCTAACGGCGCGGGCAGCTTACTTACGTCGGCTGCAGTAGAGGGTATCGGTGCAACGACCTGCGCTCTCGGGTGAAGGACCGAGGGAGGAACAGCGGGAGCCTTGAACAAGCCCTTCGGTTTCTTCTCCTTGGGTTGCGGTACGGGAGCAGTAGGGAGAGGAGTCGGAGCAGGAATGAATGCAGTGCCATTCTCGGACGCAACCATATTCGCAATCGTCAGCGAAGCAGCAGCAGCGGCAGCTCTACGTGAGCCGGAAGCATTCGCCGCAGCAGCAAGCGCCAATGTTGCAGGATCAAGTTCAGGGAACCCAATGCCAGGTGTTCTATACGTCCTGATGGGCTCACGATCAGGGATTACGATGCCGCGACGGCCACGTTGGTTACGTTTCCTCCTCTTGTTCATCTCCTTCTCGCGTTCCTTTTCACTTCGTTCGATGTCGCTGTCGCTGACAGAATTGAGCAGTGGCGTATAGGCTTGCACTTGATCCATGGGGCGTGCACCCGCAGCAAGACTCGGTAGGAAGGCTTGTCGAAGCTCCTCGTCTTGAATCGGCGTCCCATCGGAGGGATGGCCGACAAGGAACAACGACTTTTGGTACATTTGAATTTGTTCACGAATGGAATGGGCAATAGCGGTTCTATGATACAAACCATTAACGATCAATGAAAGGCCGCGAGGATAAATGAAAGAATTGTGGCGTACTTGAACTCTCCCCCCAAACCCAGGTCTTGAGCGTATATTTCCGAAAATTCTTCAGGCGTGACCGAATCATTTTCTAGATCCCACTCGAACTGGTCTTCAAGCTTCATAGAACCAACGATGATGTCCAACTATAAACAATCCCGATAACACGTCAGTCAGAGTCACTCCAGTGCTTAAATAAAGCACAAAGAAACTTACCTTGATAAGGATCCTCATTTCCTCATGCATCAACTCCTCATCTAGCTTAATCTCGTCAATCGCCATAGGCCTTCCAAACTCCTCATCCATTGACACATCAAACGTCACAACGTTCTTCTCCTCTTCCTCAACCTTCACCACAGCAGCACCAGCACCAGCACCAGCAGCATCTAACTTCCGTTTCTTCTTGGACCGCCTCGAAGCAGCACTCCCACCAACCCTGGCCTCACTCTCAATCTTCACGCGTTTCCGCCACGACTCCCACCACTTGGCTTGAGCTTCATCCAACGTGCCTTGGATAGCCGGTATCTCGTTCTTCAGGTCAACCACGAGTTCACCAGTATCTTGATCATAGTTAAGTGAGTGCGCTTTGAAGTCACTCAGTTGTTCTTGGATGGACTTGACAATGACGGAGTGGTAGCTCGGCGCTAGGCCATAGTCATCTACGATGGATTGTGCGAACGTCTCGGGAGTTACGACGGGATCTACGATAACAATGTACCGTGGGTCAATATTATATCCACATCAAGGCAACAGAAATAACGCACCATTCAAGTTCCACACAAACGTATCCCTCATCTTATGATGTTCAACGTCAAACTCCAACCGTATAGGAACAAGCTGTTCCGGTCGATCAGCCTCTTCAGGATCCAATTTCCTCGGCCTGTGCAACAAGTCAATCAATCGGACGACAAAAACCCGGAAAAGAATGGACGCACAATCTTAACCCCTCCCTTTGCCTCTTCCTCCTCTCCCTCCCCTCTTTCTCTTTCCCGCGTCTCAACGGATATCTCACATCAAACATCTCCCGTCCCCTCTTCCACCTATTCACATCCACATCCGGAGCGCCCTTCTCCCACCACATAGCACCTCCAAACATCCCCCTCACCTCTCCCGCCATCCTCTCCTTCATCTTCCTCAACACCCCCTCATATTCCTTATCCTTCTTCATCCACCCCTGGATCTCGCTAATCTCACCCTCCGAAATCTCTGGAATGTGTTTGAGACTATCAATGAGGGGTACAGGCGTAACTTGCGTCGTCGCAGGGTTGAGCTGGACACTAGCGGGGAGTGGTGGGAGTTGACCAGCCATAGTAGAGGATGAAGCAGTTGCATTGGACGCGGGAAGAGCATTGCCGCCCGAGACCGCCGCGGCAGGCACAGTAGAACCGGACGGCCCAGGAACAGGCGTTCCAGCAACAGTACTAGGCGTCCTAGCCACAGGACCAGTAACACTCGGTCCTGGTATAGCAGGAGGCACGCTCGCTCTCATCCCGCCGCCCATACCCATACCCATCGCAGGTTCCTTCTGCAAAGGCGAGGCACCAGGCGGTAGCGAAGGCTGCCTCGCTTGTTGTTGTTGCTGGTGTGCAAGCGCCTGAGCCATTGGCGTACTTCCCATTCCCACCTGTCCAGCGCCCGAACCTGGGGTACCCCCACCCATCATACTTCCTTGTCTCACGGGCGTCTGTGGACTAGGACCAGGTGGAGGAACACCACCGCCTCCCATAGTCGTCGCCGTCGCCGTCGGCCCAAAGTTCATGTTCATCATATCATTCGAACTTCTCGGACGAGGTGATTGACTAGACCCTTGTTGATGCCCGGCGTTTTGTGGACCGGGGATACCATTCATCCCCACGCCAGCGGCAAGATCGCTAGACCCCGATGAACCAGGCATGGACATACGGTTGGGCATCATCGAGGGAGGGCCCATAGGATTAATGGCGGGTGTGGCACCGCCCATATGCGGTGAGTCCATCTTTCGCTTCGCACCGCGATAGGGGGAACCAGGCATTGACATTGGTGGTGGAGATCCTTGCATACCCATGGCCTGCTGACCACCAGCACCGGGGAAACCAAATGCGGGTGAGCCGCCCTGCATCATCTGTTGCTGCTGTTGTTGAGGAGTCTGTGGCCCAGGTAAATTCCCCTGCGCTTGGTGCTGCTGCTGCTGCATCATAGCGGCGGTAGCTTGATTATGAGGTGTCGCAGGGTGGTTCATTTGTTGGAATCCGAACTGTCCCTGGGGTCCTTGCTGAGGTTTTTGAGGGAAGGAAGTCTGTTGAGGAGTGGAGGGGTATGGATTCATTTGCGGTTGCTGAGGCATCTGTTGAGAAGGTGGTTTAGGGTATCCATTCATTCCAAACACCTGTTTAGTTCAAAATAAGTACAAGAACATGCATCAAAATCATCAGAAGAAAACGCACCTGTTCACCTGCACGACTTGGTGGTCTTCCACCTGGACTCTGCGCACTAGCACTTCCACCAGCACTGACAGGAGAACGATGGCTCAACGCAGTTCCGGGCCTCGAGATTTGTTGTCCGGCACCAGATTGTGCGGTAGGAGGTCGAGTCCCGGAAGCGATGTGCATATTGGCGCTGATAGGTGTTTGTGGCATTCCCTGAGCGGTAGGTGGTCTCGTTTGTTGTCCACCAGGTCCTTGTCTTTGATCTTGGGCAGTTGGAGGTCGAGGTTGCATCTGAGCCATCCCCATCGCCAAGTTGGCGGTGGCGGGGTTGGGCGTCTGCGGGGTGGACCCTGGGCCGGTTCCAGATACAGTGCGATGGCCTTGAGCGGTAGGTGGCCTCTGCATGCCCTGAGCTGTCGGCGGTCTATGGATATGCATTCCTTGAGCTGTTGGTGGTCGTTGGTGGCCCTGGGCAGTAGGTGGACGATGTTGACCTTGGGCAGTCGGCGGACGTTGTTGAAGACCAGGCTGACCAAGAGCATGACCTTGAGACGTCGGTGGACGACCAGGGACGCTTATCGGTCCACCTTGAGCTTGAGGGGGAGCGGGAGGCGGCATCATTTGCTGTTGCTGTTGTGGTCCGCCAGGCGTGGGATTCGAATTCATGTTGGTACCAGGGGGTTGCATCTGACTGAGCAACTTCATCCATGCCTGTTGCCGCTCCTGCTGACTTAGGGAATAAAATTGTTCGCGCGTCATACCGAGGGCGTTGAGCATCATCTGTTGCTGAGGGTTTAACATCGGTTGTTGTTGTGGTTGCTGCTGCTGAGCTGGTTGTGGTTGTTGCTGCATCGGGCCTTGGGTTTGTTGGTGCAGCGAAGGATGTTGCTGGGATTGCGCCATGGGGTTGAACCCGGGATTTCCAGGTTGGGATAGCGCAGCAGGGTTGATCCCACCAGCAGCACCCGTCCCAGACATGTTAGCCATACCCATAGAGGGATTCATGGACATCATATTCATGTTCATACCACCACCCATACTACCCATCGAACCATTCATCATGCCGTGTTGTTGCTGCTGCTGAAGCAGCTGAGTGGGATTCGGGTGGGCATTCATGACGTTTGGGTTCATGGCGTTGAGGTTCATGGCACCCATGTTGATACCACCACCACCAGCGGCGCCCATTAGCTGGGCAGGATTGACACCGAAAGCGTTTTGCGGAAATTTGGGCTGCTGCTGCTGGGGACCGACGGGGCCGTTTTGAAAGCCGGCTGCCAGCATGGCAGGATTTATGCCTGCGGGGTTGGGATTCGAACCTGGGACGAAGGACTGTGAGGAAGGGTATAGATTGGGATTGCTCATCGTTTCGGAGGAAAGATGCGGTTGCTGGTAAAATCTGAGTTAGAAGGTCGGTTGGGTCTGCGAGAAAATGGCACAAACATGATAGCAGGTTTAATCTGGGTTGAAATGAGGGTAAGCAGGAGACAAAGACGAGGAGAAAGGACGCACAGAAATTGAAGACAAGCGTCGAGAGTGCGGGGATCTGGGCTGCTATCAGTGAAGAGAGGGCCCCTTGGTAACGTATGAGCATAAGTCGAGGGCAGACACGCGCCGGGGAGACCGAGACACGTGTCTGGCAAAGAGAAAGGGAATGGACCGACCTTGAGAGCCTCTATGCGCGTTGTATGTGGAGGATGTCGTCGTCGTCAGAGGCGTTGCTGGGACGGCGCTGGGGCGTGGGTGCCGTCGACGGGAGTGCTGGGGGCGCAGAGTGAGCAGCGGGCGAGGGAGAGGGGGAAACGGAGGATGGGGCCGGGCGGACGGAGGGACGGAGCGGGGAAAAGACATACCTTATGGACGGAAGGGCGGGAGAGGCGGGAAAGAGGGGAGGGAACAGGTGGGGGGTACGGGGAAGAGGGACCGGGGGTCGGAGATGAAAAAACGAAAAGAGACCGGGCGATGAAGGAGTACGGAAGCGGAAGGGGAGGGGAGAAGAGGAGGGCGGGGATCGGGAAACAAAAAATCGACACAGCGTGGATCGATTGTCGCAAGCTCTCAGCTACTACGCAGGCCACCTCTGTAACGCTGTTAGTAAGGTGTACAACTCAACACAGAGTCACACTCCCTCCTCCAACCTGTCACGCGTCACGATCGCACGCTCAGCCCCCGCCCAGCGGACGGCGGGCAGCGGACGCAGGATGTCGGGGGAGGACAAGTATATCATCTGAGTGGAGGAGAACACAACTCGGGCTCTCTCCTCACTCTGACGCAAAACTCAATCTCCCCCGTTCTCTGCCAACCGCTGCTACGGCCCAGATCTAGATCGAGATCTCTCCCTCTCCTCCCGGTCAATCCGCCTCTTTCTCCCTCCCTCCTCCCCTCCCCTCCGTCGTCCATATCGTACCCTGCATGTATATGGATCACCGCTGCAGCCCAACCTGGTGTTGGAGGGACGGAGGAGGAAACACCCTTCCAACCGAACACCTCGTCTATTTAGATACCTTCCGAGTACACAAAGACAGAACATATCAGCGATTATCCCGTGGGCCAAGTGACGCCATCACCCAGCCCCTGTGCCCTCTTTCTCCCATCACCACGAGAACCATTCCCTCCTCTGCCGTCAATAGTACGTCCGTCTCAGCCTCCACTCACGCTTGTCATCCCTTCCTCTTCCTTCCTCTCCACTCCCCTGTCCCGTATCCTCGCCGTATCAGCTCCCTGTGCTGTAGAATACTCTCGTATCACCCTGGACTCGCATTACGGATCCTAAGCTTTCATTTCCAACCCCCGCCAAGTTCGTCGGCTGGACCCGAACTATCGCTTGTTTACCAAACACCACCACATCAAATTTCCGAATTCAGGTTCATCCATCTCACTTCCAAAACTCACAACAACAGAATCCTCTTAAAGAACACCTCCCGTGAATAAAAAGCTCAGGACCGCGAAGCTACCCAGATCTTGCTTTAACCGGATCTTCCATCCTATCCAGATATCCAAGCCGCGTTGCTGAGTCCTCGACGCATGCCATCACCTATCTCCCATCCTAGAACCAAGATCCATAATAGACCAACCCGTGGCTCTTTGTTATAACTACGCCCGGTATATCCATAGCCATCGTACAGCCACATCCCTCTTGCCCCGCATGAACCTGACCGGGTCTCCCGGTTAAATATGAAATCATCCATGAATACCCCGCACTATGGCACCAATAGACGCTACCGTTACTTCCGACATATCGTTACGGGTTTATAGCATTTTATATGATTTCACACTACGGGAAGCCGAGCCGAGAATCGATCTGCAGCGTGAAATCGTACAGTGCCTACTGAATGGACGAATCTTCAAAATTGGGTTATCTGATTACCGACCATGTTGGGTTCCTGATCATCCGGACCCCGCTTCGCTTCATATCAAGTTTCTCAGATGGAATGCCGAAATATCTGACTGGGACGAACGATCTGATGGAATTAAACATGGGCTCTGTCACCTGGGCTACAGACCTGCACAATATTGCCCTGCTTTTCTCCTGCGATACTTTGGGCCTCTAAAAAGTGTATTCCAGAACCTCTCCACAGTACTGACTAATGGCCCGTTCACGTATACGTACTACTACCTGTGCTGTCGGGTAACCAAGACACCACAGGTATCACACCAACCCATTGAAACATGATTGAAATATGATTGATGCGATACGCAACCAGGCTGAAATAACAACGAAAGCAAAGGAATCGCACACGTTTCTCTCAATGGCACAGCCCGAGAACGTATAAAGTCCTTTTGGGCCTTGGACTCCCCTCTTTCAATAGTCCTCACCATGCCCTCAACCGAAAGGTACGCTTACCCACCCCATTTCATATCCGCTCTCCCTCAAAAACCATCAGCTCATCCACTAACCGAAATCCATGAACAGCGACAAAATACCCACTCCCACCGAAGACAAGTCCCACCATGCTGCTCACAGCACCACAACCGCGGGAACTATAAGCGGCACGTCTACCAGTCACTCTTCCCACACAACCGCCATCCACAGCGGAGGTACTATTGGTGCTGCTTCCGGTAGCGATGCTGCTGCTGACGCTGCCGCCGCCGCAGATGGTGGAGGAGAGTAATTAATCACCGACAGATGGGGATCTCGCCTGCCCAGGGCTCCTGTCACATTTCGGAGAATGGAGGGAAGCCTTACTTGGATTATACTTGGACTGGTCGAGTGTATTAAGCGCTATGACATTTACTTGTGGCAGACAGATGTGTATGTTCTAAATATATCTTCATATCCATCACCACTTGAGTATGTGATAACATTCCAAAGGTCAAATTTCTATTACTTTCCCGAGTCCAGACGTTTTGGTCTTACGAAAACCCGCTGAGGACTTCATATAACCCACCACCTCCAACCCTCTTCGATAGTCTCTCACTCCAAAACCTCATAATCGGCTCCCATTCATCTTTACCTACAGGCATGCCCCCATTCGCGTTCTTATATCGTTCCTCCTTAACTGCGCGGTACCCCTTCTTGAACGCCGTGACATTACTCGATGTGAATGTGAGTTCTGACGGACTTGGACGAGACACTGCGAGGATGGGTGTAGGGGAAGGCAATGACAGGGCGGAGGGGTATGATAGCAGAGGACCGGCAATAGTGACAATTGAACCGAACGATGTCGCAGGCGGTGGTGATGAAGGTTGTGCTGTCGAAGAATCCGCGGGTGCAGTTGATGAAGCGGAAGGTAAACCCTTCCTCGCAGCCAACAACTGTTTCTCCTTCCACCACCACAACCCGAACTCAACAGCCACACTCCCGCCCTGGGCAAACCCAAACCAGTGTATCCTATCGAGTGGCCACTTACATTCTGTCGTCAGGTACGTTACGACTCTGTCCAACATTTCAAACGCTGGTGTTGGATTTGGGTTGGGCAAAAGTTCGCCAAGGGGGTCAAAGGAAGTATACCATTGATACGCCTCTTCGTAGAGGAAGGGTACCCTGTCAACGATTGAGTCGTGGCATTAGATGGGAGGTAGATGAAGAAGACGAGATGGAAGTACCTACTGCCCAGGTGCACGCAGCGCAAGTACAGCAGTCTGCGGCAACTTGAGCTGCTTGCCGAGCTTCGCAAACGGGACGTGCGTATCTCCTACGCTCCACTGTCAACCAAAACCATATCAAAACTTGAGGTAACATCCAACACGCACCTAAACCATGGAGCAAGATCAACAGATTCTCGTCCGTCCCATCATCACTCGGGGTATATGAAAATGGTACGGGTATTCCCCTTTGGCCAGATTTCGGCGCAGGCTTCACGCGAGGGTTCGTGGCTTCTTGAGATGATGGAGATGATTCACGAATGTGCAGTTCTTTTTCTTGTCCTTGAGTTTGGTTAGACATTCAAGCTGCGAGACGATGGTATAGTCAAAGGTTGGAGTAGAAAGCGGATGATCAGAAGCGATCCTGATTTGTCAAGTGTCTGACCGCCGGCGGCTTAATTTATTGATCAAATCGGCACCTCAGAGAATCATTCCACGCCCTTTCCCGAACATCATCTCGTCGTTTCGTCTTCAAGTGGAGGAACTAGCCGAAGGGAGAGATATATGAGTGGGTATGTGACCCCGGAGCTGATATTTTTACTCGTTACATTACAAACTTAAGTGTCTTCAACCATCCAGGGCCATCAATTGGGCTACATTTGCTAAAGACTTGATATCCTATGTCCGTCGAAAGGTCGCGCAAGACGGGACTCCGAGGAGAAAAGATGCAAGAGGAGACTTGGCAGGGTAAACTACGGGGCATGGTACGGCAAAAATACCGCAGTCGAGGAATTTTTAACTCGTATGCTCATTAAGTGCCACGCCCAAGTTCCTTTCTCCATGAACTCAATTAGTGTCAGGGACCAGCGGCGAAAGTCAAGGTATACCTTAACTCAAGGGGTATACTGTTTTGCAGTCTCATACCACAAGAACAATTGTGGTGCCGATGTGAGAGAACTCAAGACCTTAAGGGGTAACGCTTCTCTGGTTGTGATATCATCCACTTTATAATCTGATGTTCAAGAAGTATTCTCGCTGTTTGGCAGCAGCCTAGAATTACATGTCCACTGCGGGTTGTTTATTCATCCTCTGGATCTACCTGACATCTGGGCTTCCAAACCGTCAAATTCCAATTTCTCCAACAAAGAATTTGGTCCCGACTCGGAGAAACGTTGCTTGTACCTAAATCCGACAAGGAAAGCTCGCACGTCTTGACAGAAAGGCGAAGATTACCCCAAAGCGCATGGTCCCGGCGACATTCTCCTCCCAGCCCAACTTCATTTATCTCTCAAGACCTATTGCAGCCAAAACTTGCCACACTTGCGTCGATAGACTCAGAACCATCACTTGATTCTCCTCCAACCTCGGACTAGCCACACATCCCCCCTGGTATTGCCAAACGTCATTGATCGACGGTTTAAAAAAGGCGCACACGTTCAGGAATGATGGGGTTTCTTGCAGGGACGAATGGTATATGTACCGCTACAAGCACTCACGTTTGACGCGACGGTCGGCTGACTACGTGTACTCTTATCAATGGAATCCATGATCCTTGCCACATAATGGAGTTAACTCTATCCTGCATCTCCAAGTTGCACCTTGGTCTCCGCATCTGGACCACCGCTTGTTCTTTAGTGCCACTGACTACCCAGCATCGTACCAGGCGGACTCCCACACACTTTCTCCATCTGCTTCCAATACTGCACATTCTAGCCAGTAAATTACCGTCATAACCAAACATAGCGCCTAAACTTTCACCGGCATCGCAGGCCCGTGGAACCTCCCGTCTCTGACCGCGAGCTATTTCTGGCGCAACACGTTCCCGTGTCCACCTCGCGTTCTCACTTGCATCATAAGTGTAATGAGGGGTGGGTACGAAAACATAACTTCTGTTCAAACCTATCACTGATGTTACTTTATTACCAGACCTGGGCTGCTTACTTCTTATAAAAGACCCCGTCGCTTACACCTTATCTTACAATCCCAGGCATACCCACCCATGATTATTCAGATACTCGCTGTCATTGCGGCGTACGCCGCGTATGAGATTTTACGATGGTTCCGTTTGAGACAGGTTATGCCACCTGGACCACTTGGGTTACCGTGGATCGGGAACAAGAATCAGGTACCCGCGTTCAAACCATGGAAGAAATTCGAGGAGTGGAATAAAAAGTATGGTATGTGGTGTTTTGTTTTTTCTCCTTCACTTGTAATTGGGAGGTGTTGATGTTGGTCTCGCGTCATAGGCCCAGTAGCGTCTATCATGCTCGGAAGCACACCTACAATTAGTCAGGCTTCTTTTAGCGCAATTCGAATACGCATCATATTGACCTTTTCGTGGGATGAACAGTTATCGGAAAAGCGCAACACGCCTGGGACCTTCTCGAGAAACGGTCAGAGATATATTCAAGTCGACCTCGGTTCATTATGGCGTGCGTCTCAAGCTGTCTTTTGCAGAGCATGTCTCTCATATTCACCTTTGTTTCTGCTATAGATCGGAGATTCTCTCCGATAGTCGGCGTGGACTTATGTTACCTAACTCGAGTGAGCTTTGGAAGCAATGGCGCAAGGTGTGTTCCGCTTAACCTTACATTATATTTATTCTGAATTCATATAACGCATAGATGCTACACAATGGGTTCCACATCCGCAAAGCTCATGTATACCACGAAATCCAATCACTGGAGTCGAAAGTGCTTCTAAAGCAAATCGTCAATGACCCCAAGAACTTTGATGCGTATCTGAAGAGGTACGACCACATATATTTACTGCACTGAATCCATTCAAGAAGCTTTGGAGTACAGATTTGCAGCGAGCGTTGTCGTAGCTGTATCATATGGCCGAAGAGTAGATAGCGTGGACGAGTGGATCGTCAAAGAAAACATCGCATCTATGGACTGTAGGTCCATTCAGTCTCCCTGGAATCTCACTTAAACGCTAAAATCTCCTTATAGACCTAACGAGGTAAGACCATTTCATGGGTTCATGTGAAAATACGCTCTAATCGGCATTGTCGCCTATGTAGCGTCAAGTAAGTCCATCGTTCTCTGGTTCTCACTTCCCGACTTGACGACTTTCCCAGCCTCCCCGGAAAATACCTTGTCGAATCCTGGCCATGGCTCCTCAAACTTCCCGTACGCCCACATCTCCACCCCCACCCCCCTCCACATTCTTACGCCCTCTAACATAGCGTTCCCTCCAATGGTTCCGTGCCGATGCTGAACGTCGCAAAAAGCAAGACGAACACTTCCTCCTACACCTACTCAACGATGTCCGCACACGTTCCAAAAACGGTACTTGCCCCGATTGCCTCACATCACAAGCGCTAGCGGATCGAGAAAGGGGAAAGATTGGGTTGACAGATATGCAGCTCGCGTATGCCGTATCGAGTCCGTTTGGTGCCGGGATTGATACGACTGCTGGGACGTTGGGCGTTTTCATACGTGCGTTGTGGATTCTTACACTGTGATTAATTATTTCCTTTTTGTCAATGGTTTTTTTTTTTTGCTAGTGGCGATGTTGACGTTCCCGGAGGTGATGAAGAAGGCGCAGGAGGAAGTTGATAGAGTTGTGGGGTATGATAGGATGCCCGAGTTTCATGATAAAGACCGATTGCCGTATGTGTTGGCTGTTATAAATGAAACTCTACGGTATGGCCTTCCCCCTCTTCGCCCATTTCAAGGTTGTTGTTGATTTCAATCTTCGGATAGGTGGCGACCAATTCCCGTACTTGGTGGAACGGCACATGCCAGCACCGCAGATGATGAGTACCAGGGAAAGTGCGTGTTTTATAATCTGTTAGTGAAAACCGTTTTACTAAGGCGTCACGATGGGAAGATTTATACCGAAAGGATCCTCAATGTATGCAAACATGTAGTACGTCTGAATCCTTCCCTCCGCCATCCCGAACCTGTCATTAATGCCCGCCCGCCTGCCAGTGGGATAATGCGTGATGAAGAACTATTCCCTCAACCCAACCTCTTCCTCCCCGAACGCTTCCTCCCGAACACTCCTCACACAAGCACGCATCCACGAATCAACCTCAAAGAATTCGATCTTCCATTCGGTTTCGGCCGTCGTATATGCCCTGGGATGCATCTGGGCTTGAATTCGCTGTATATCACCATCTCGCGGATTTTGTGGGCGTTTGATATACGACCCGTGAAAGATGAGCTTGGAAGGGATGTTATACCTGGTGTGTTCCCTTGCTTCGTCTGGATTTAATTATGCTGGGCATTGAACGACTGGGGTTGCTTGTGTGCATGTAGACCCGGACGCCTTTACGAACCAGTTCAACTCGAAGCCTTTGCCTTTTGAGTGTCAGTTTGTTCCTCGGAATGAGAAGGTGGCGAGTTTGGTCGAGGCGGAGTGGGAGAACATAAGAGGGCAGTTGGATAACTGGAATCACTAGCTTAGGTAGTACTTCTTATGCTCACAGCACTGATAGACTATCCCATATATTGTGGACTATACAAAACCGAGTGTTTAAACCATTCATAAGTTATGAAGAAGACAGTCCTGGACGACTAGAGGTAATCATGCAAGTGGGGCGATGTGGGGATTTTACTCATGCACTATGCTCTTCCTCAGCCTCCTTAGGCTTCGCCTCGAGCTCAATATCACCGTTACAATTTTTGGCTTTTGGCTCGTCTTCCTCAGCTTCTTCTTCAGCCGGGATACCTTCAGTCACGGCGCTGACACTTCCAGTTGGACCGGCGTCTGCTGCGGATTTACGTGGGAGGAACGAGTGCTTCGTTTCTCTGCTCCATTCTGAGACTCCCATGGAAGGACCTTCGCGTTGGACGTGAAGGGCAAGACGGAGGAGAGAGTAGGAGGAGAGTATGGCGCCTGTTAGGAAGAATGAGGCGAGGAGAGTACCGAGGAGGACGAGGACCAAGACGGCGACTGTATCATGTTGGGTGAGCAGTTTATATGGGGCTGGGTAGAGGTGAGCATACAAAGGACGAGAGTCACGGTGAATGCGGAGAGACAGGCGAGGATAACAGCCGTCAGGGTGAATGTAAGGAAGATGAAGACGGCTGTGCCACTGGTGGAATATTAGCCTGTGTTGATGTGATGGATGGTGTACGTACGCGAAGAGGGCGATGGGGAAGAGGCTAAGGAGGGTGAAGACGGTTACGAATGTCTTTCGTGCGGTAAGTATGTCTGTCAGGCACGGAAGAAACTCGATAGGCGCACCGAGACGATTGGGCGCTCTTCAAAGTAGACTTTCATATTTTTGTATGCTGGTTGCGCATAGTACTGCTCAAATCTTGATACCCATTGAGCACATTCTATATAACAGCATAGAGTACTTACCGAGTACACGCATCGTGAACGAGGGCGGCACTTTTGTCGAAATATTGGCCAAGCCTCCTGTTGTCGGTCATTGTGCAAGGGCAAGACAGTCCAGTGACGTCAACGCATTGCAGGCAACCGAATTCCCACGGCCGCCATTTATCAGAAATAGGGAGAAAATGGGGGAAATAAATAGTAAACCAATGAATGTGCTCGTGTACAACGGTCCAGAGGTCGTCCGTTCCTCTCTCAACGCAGTCCTCGCCTCTCTGCGCACCCTGCTTCTCCCACATTACTCGGTACAGCCCATAGAACACTATGCTCTCGCCAAACAGCCATGGCCCGCGGCCTGTGCACTCCTCGTCTTTCCTCAACTCTCCCAACCCTTCCATGCCCCGGCCAACGTGCAAATTCAGGATTATGTTGAACGTGGAGGCGCTTTCCTTGCGTTTGGCGCTGGAGCGACCTGCTCGACCAGGGGCCTTGTGATCGGAATAGAAAACCTCAGTCTAGGAATAGGGGCGTCAACTCCGGCTACCTTGAAGTTCTTTGATAAGTTCAACAACACTTATATCTACCCGACTTTTGGGTCTCCACCAGGTACAAAATCACGGTTGTCGAAGCTAAAGACGCTGGATGGAAACATCGTACGAGCCGTGTATCAGGCTTCGCGGGCAGAGTTTACTGGATTAGAGGGCGAACGCGGTGTCAAGATCTTGGGACGATACGTCGATGATGGGGATGAAAAAATAGCAGGGCTGGGATGTGACGTCGGCGGCGGACGCATCGCACTCTGGTCGCCCGACCTCGGAGAACCTCTGACCCAGGAGCCTGCATCAACTCTCGTCTCTGCCTCGACAAAGGATGATATCTCAGAGTTGGACAAAGATCGCCGCAAGCTACTGAAACGCACCATCATTTATCTCGGTCTCCAACTCCCCGCCACACCCGATCCAAACTCGGGTGCAGAAAAACGTCCCATCGCACGGCCATTCCCTCAGTTCCTCGTCTCGTCTCCCGACAAACCATACATTGTCTCACAAATCGTCGATGCCTTATCCGGATCCTTCGAGCGCACAGACGATAAAAATCCCGATGCACCAAAGATCCTCAAAGACGCCAACGACACATTCCACTTCCACGAGTCCACCTCCACCTCCACCGCCTCCCTCCTCCAAGAATCCAATGCCTCTCTCACCACACCAAGTGACCCATCAACCTGGCAGCCTAAACACGTTATCATTCACCGTGATGGAACCTTCCCCCCTAAGGATTACACTAGCCCCTATTTCAGCCTCGAGCTCTTCTTCCAGCACCTCACATCCTTCCACCCGGACTCACGAGACCAACCCAAAAGCAAATGGCCCATTGGCTCAGCACTTTTCTTCTCCCCAGCCGTAACCTCCACCCAAACCCTACTCGACAAAAACCCCATCTTCCTTTCCTCACTACCCACACCAACGGTATCCCTCGTATCGCACCAACTCTCTGCACGGGGTCGCGGATCCAACATCTGGCTCTCCCCCGCTGGAAGTCTTTCCTACTCTATCCATCTGCGACTGACCAGTGCGGACGGTGTGCCCTGGAATAAGCTAGTTTTTGTGCAGTACTTGTTCGCATTGGCTGTATGTGAGGGTGTGAGGGACGAGGGTGTGTTAGGGCGTGGTGGTGATGAAGGTGGAGAGGGTGAGGGTTCGAGGGTGAGGATCAAATGGCCGAATGATGTTTACGCACTTGTTGGTCCGCGTGGCATGGAGGAGAAAAAGAAAGTTGGGGGGATTCTCGTTAACACGAATTTTGGTGCGGGGGGAGTTGACGTCGTTATCGGTGTGTTATCATCTCTTCAGACGACGTATATTTGCACTTATAGGAGCTGTGATAGGGTGTGGATTGAACGTGTTCAATGAACCACCAATAACGTCCCTCGTCCATCTTCTCCGGAATACACCTAGCGGGAACAAGAGACGCGAGAACTTATCAATTGAACGTACAGCAGCGGTTATACTCGCCAAGTTTGAAGAAATGTGGACCAAGTTCATCGCTGCCAAAGGAAGTTTCGAGCCATTCTTGGATCTATACTTGAAACGGTGGATACATTCGTACGTTGCTCTCTCCTTCCAGCCTTCCCTCTTCTCTTCTTCCTACTTGGGTTACACGATTTACTGATGAATGAACGACACAGCGATCAACTCGTCACACTCACGACAACTACACCGCCGACCCAAGTCCGAATCACGGGCATCACGCTCGATCATGGGTTGTTACGGACCATTCCCGAGAATAGAACACTCAACAATCCCTACTTCTCCGGTGGTGGAAGAGGGGGGGAAGAGTATATCGACCTCCAACCAGATGGAAATAGTTTCGACTTGATGGCAGGGATGATCAAAGCTAAATAGTGATTGTGGTGTTGGGCGCTGTTGGGCACTAAACAGATTATACGTTGGAATATTTTGTGTTGCTACATAGGGTATGTAAAAATGGAATGGGGTTATATAATAGTGTAATCATGTGGAACAAGTGCCGGTGAGTTCTTTTACTGCGTCCTCTCTTCGGCTTGTCATCGCTATCTTGTGTTTGGGAAAACTTAACTGCCTGCATGCGATGTTCCTGTGAGACAACATAAGATAGGTTCCCTCTTGCAAAGCCTGACGCGCATCTTGAAAAGTGGAGTTGGATGGCAACTATGATATCCGTGTTCCTTACCTTGATCGCACTTGCACGGGCGCTTTTGCGTCGCTTACACCCCAAAAATGAATGAAAGTATCACATTTAATTTATAGCTACAAAGTCGTTAAAGCAGTTCATGAAGATATGATCACAACAACGTCCCAGTCCACCGGCACCGTGGCGGGTCCAGTATGTTAATGTCAACCCCAAGGGTTTTCTCTAGCACCATGCCTCCTTGCAATTGCTTCGAGCTCCATGTTACGTGTATTGGACGAGTCAATTCGATGGCTTGAGCCACCAATAGGAGCCTTGCACTCAGGGCATCGGGCTCTTTCCATGGCCCCGCCGCACTATACCAGACTCAAGATCAGTCCGGGCTTGGGCTAGCAGTCCTCATTTGTTACGCACCTCGCCGATGACAAACGTATGCCCATTTTGACAATTATAGAAATGACCGCTGTGGCCTGCAGGCGTAATGTATTAACCTTATCGAAATGAGTGTCAATAGAGAGAATGAGACGCACCGAAATCGAACGCGAGGACAATGTCGGTCAGCTCTTGTGTTGATACCGGCTGATATACTTCTCCCTTCGCAATAAAATCCCCCAGTTTGTCGCATTCACTCTGCCACAAGATAACCTTGTTTCTACAGTTTTCATCTAGCCACTTGCGCTCTTCTGCCAGGTCAGAAAGTGTGAAGGTGGAAGGCAAATTTTGGAAATACGTCCTCTGAACCAGATCGGAGGTTTTCAGGAGGCAATACTTGTATCTTCTGGCCCTTCCCACTAATTCCTCTCGAGCGTCCACAGTAAGAGTGCCACTACTCATCATCTCCAAATGCTGCGTCATGGCTTCCCACCGGAAAAGCTCAAATTCGAAACGAAGCTTGTGAACAGAGGCGCGCACAACTTGACGAGATGCAGAAGATTCTGCCGCCAGAACCATCGCCTTCTCTGCATCAACAATACACGATTCGTATAGGAAAATGACGAAAGAAACCCAAAGTCCGCGGTGTTGCGCGGCTTCTGGATTTGAGGCTGCTGCGGTAGGCAGAACCTCTACACGTGCCTGCGCGAGCTGGGCAATGAGGACGCGGATCTCGAGAGAGAGGAAGTATGCCTCGATTTGGAAACGTATGTCAGCCTTGGGGGGTGGTTGTCCAATCTTCTTGTCAACGATGCTCAGGGCAAGAGGTTCCGGAGTGTCAGTAACCCTGTCGGGATCATTGGCTATAGCCTGCAGCTCGAGACGGTAGAGTGTGGTGAGTGCGGCTTCATAAGCTTTGACGTGTGCTCCGCGAGTGGCTGCAACCTTCAAAATACGGCGGTAAACGACAACGATTGGTTTCACAAGCTTGTACCATGCCCGAGCTTCCTCTAACGAAAGGCCATGGATCTGCTGCATCCCGTTTTGGGTCAACACGTAGTCGGGAAGAGGTCCACGAGCGTCTAGGTATGATGGCTTCCCAGACTTGCGTTCTGCGGTACCGTCCCCGTTGGGTTGAACCTTTAGCTCCTTGACCTGATTCTGAATAGTGGAGATATTGGACGTGAACTCCGTGATTGCAGGACTGCAGTCATTCAAACTGCGCGACATGAATCCGGCAACATTCTGCTCGAGAATATCGAGGGTTGCACGTTTAGTGACCCTACCGTAACGCAGGGCAGTAACAGGACCCCTACAGGTAGGACATGTGGGTGGTGTCTGATAGTTGATCGGTGGCGCTTTTGTTGAAAGGAATTGACCCATTGCGTCAATTTCGTAGAACTCATTCATTTTGCAATGGCCATCAAGGGTTTCCACAGTGAAGATGTGTCCGCATGCGAGAGTGATAACTCGCTCACTGACGTCGACGGAGGATAAGTCGATCTCGAATAGATGGCGCTGCATGATGAAGTCGACGATGTCTTGCTTTTGGTCTTCTGGTAGACAAATGATACACTTCTGGTCTGCGCAAATTTCTCCACACACTGAGTGAGGAAATAAAGGTCAACATAAGATATAGTAATCAGGCAATGTACGGCTTACCGGATGGGCAGGGATGTCCGCATTTCAGGCTTTTCTTACATGGTTCATCACATGGCAAGCGAGAACAAATCTGACCGTGACCACGGATGGTTGATTGATTAGTAGGTTTAAGCATTAATACAACTGGTGTCTCACGTACCGAGCCACAAAGAACGGGGCACGACTGATGTGCACACGACCAAGTACAAGGTTCCATGCAAGGACTACATGGCTCGGAACAAATTTTTGGGCATTTGTGGTGTACACAGCGTTGTCGACATGTTTGTCGACACAATGGATTGCAGTTTTGACCTTTAGGGTGGCAATCAAGGCCGCACTTGTGCCCGCAATAACGCATGCGCTCACAAGGGTGAGCGGCATGATGAGAGCGTACGATTCTACCAGTTTTTCGAGGGGAAGTATGATCAATGGTGAGAGACCGGCAGCTAGAACACGTGGATTTGCACGTTTTTGTGCAGCACTGAAGGGGTTGCGCACACGGTTCTAAGCACCAAACAGTGCTTGGGTCTTGATGACATGGGACAGCTGCTGTATGCTCGCATCCAGGAAGCCGCTTTCGAACTTGTTCGTCGCATTTGAAAGACTCAAGGTCCTCGAGCAAATGGCTATCAAATGGATGTGTCAGCAAATATGTCATCACCCGGGCATCGACTAACCAGGGCACTGTTGCGGCAACATGGCCGCAGGGTAGGGGTACATGGTACATCGGGAAATCACAGTCACCGCAGTCATCAGAGCACAGCTTAGAACAAGGATGCTTCCTTGGGCACGGCGTGCGGTTACATGGAGCCATGCATTTAGTGCTACGGTGATTGTCAAGTGCGGAGTGGCACTAAAATAGTGTCAGTTTATGTGTTTCACCCTTATTCGAACGAGTGACATACGACCGAGGGACAAATGTGCCCACATACGAGACGAGCAGTGCACGGAAGAGTGCAACCACCCGAAGGTGCGTGAAGAGGAATTTCTCCTGGCTTTGACACCAGTCTTGCTTGTTTGGGGTGTCGTGGACATATCAGCGGAAATGCGGGTCCAATCTGGTTTTCGGCTTCCATCTCATCGAGAATCGTGGACCAAGTTGGGTTCTGTCGTAGGTTTGCGGCGTTTCCTAAAATGTAAAGACCATGCTTTGCCCTAGATAGCGCAACATTGATACGATTTGGACTCTATGCTCTGAATTCAGACAGTGTCTTAAAAGAGAAATACAAACTTTCCAACCTTGAGGAAGCCAATCGATGCAGACCCGGTGTCAGGTTGTCCCGAGTTCCTCACGAGCGACACGATGACGATTTTTGCTTCTTGACCCTGAAAAATATCGACAGTACCTAGTCGGATCTACCAACGGCTCAGTGTCTTAAATTCTTTCAAGAGCTTCGAACATGGAGGGACCTACATGACGCGCGACCGCAACTTCCTCATACTCCACGTCTTCTTCAATACCCTGGCGCGCAAGCTGCTCGGCATCTCTTTCATTGATGGTGACTGCAATTTTGAGGTCACGAAGCGCAGCTCTGACCCTTGTTAGCTGACCGAGGTATGCGCATAGGACAGCGATGTCCCCTGCTCCGTCATAGACACCCTGCTGTAAGAAATACACTACGAGATCGCGAATCATCTCCACCTAGTACAAAAGTATCCAGGAACAGCGACGGGTGAAAATGTTATGTTCTCACCTCAAACGTATTGAATTTTGACACAGAATCCTCGGCGCCATTCTCTCTGTTCAGATGGTTTAAGAAGAAAACATTCTTCTGCATGCCTTGAACATGCGGGTATGTGTGAACAAGTTCATTGTCCTCGAGTTTGGGATAGAGAATTGTCCTCCAGATATGGATCAGTTTATCAGAGTAGTCAGGGTAGCAAGAATATATACCGGATGAAGTGGGAAATAGATGGACGCATTCTACGCTGCACGTTTATCTGGGACATCGGGAATTGACTGTCTGATAGTCGCTCCATAAGCGACCGATCAAATTTATACAGCTCGCTCCCGATTGCGCTCTCCGTGGACAGTGCTGGTAAGACCTCAGATATTTGTGATGGCTAAGTGAGATATATAACGCACTGTACGTCGCTAAGGATGGACGAAGTTGGAGAGGGTCGCCGATACAGATGAGGTGATGAACTGGATCTTAACGTTAGCAACGGTAAAGCAAACAAGACACATGACATACCGGACGAGACGAGAGAGGCGAGGATGTGAGCTTCAAGAACCTGTCCCGCTTCTTCAACCATTAGAACCCTGGGGGCAATGCTCTGTGACGCAACGTGAACAAAGGAAACGTGTAGATTCACGGTTGGTTTCTTACACTAAGGAGCGAAGTCAAAGAGGCTGCGCCTACAATAATCCTGTTAGAGACCCCATTGCATACTCATTCTGGCCGACATACCGTTCGTTGTGCATGCAATGAGATCGGTATTGCTGAGAATGCGACGTCGGACCTAGCAAAAACGCGAAATATCTCGAAGTGAGAAGTTGTAATATGAACCAAATAGAAACGCATTACCTCATTTCGCATGTCGTCATACTGTTCGCATGCCTCCTTATATTCCCCCTTGAGTCGAGTGTATTGGTCGAGCTTGGAAGCATATGCCAGATTCCGAATCCTCCGCTCCCATTCGTCAGCCAACCTTTGACGCTCAGCAATCGACATCGACCAGACATTGGAGCGACTGAGTAACAAATCGGCCAATTGTCTGTTACTGTTCGGGACGGGAGGCATTTGGCCCTCTCCATACCCTAAGTAAGTGAAAAATTCAACTGGGTTAGTAAGTAACATCGTTGGTTCTTCCACGCTCGCATCAATATCCACACGCTGCTTTCCCTTTTGCTGCCTTGAGGGCGCAGGTGGCTTTTGCTGGATGTAATGAAGATCGAAGCCCTGGCGCCAAAATCCATAGAGCGTCTTCGAGAGGGCGTCGGCCTCAACAGTCTTTGTCTTGCCCTTCTTATGCGTCACCTCTTTGAACACCCCCTTTGTTTCTTCTTCCTGCCACTTCAGATCAGCAAGCGCCTGGATCCAGAATGGAGGCGCCCGAAACATTTCTGCATGATCTGGATGGTGAATGTCTAGATATCGCTCGATCTCCCCCCAAGAAAGGAGTGGAAGTCGGATCGAAGTCATAGTCTCCGTCATGTCCTCTTCCAACCTCTTCATAACCCCATATTGACGTTTCAAGGAACGATCCAACGTTGGCGCAGTCGCGAGCCTTTCCAATTTGTCGAGCGTGTACTCTTGGATACGTTCATCGGATGAGCGTGTACCAAGACGAACAATCTTCTCCGTGATTTTCCCATCGAGGACCGAGTTGACCATATGATCAAGTGCGTGGTTTGTGAAGGCAATGAGCACTTCGGCAATATAAAAGTTAACATTGGAGCGCAAATGGGTTCAGAATGACTTTGCGCACCTATCGGTCTGATTTTACTGCTGAACAGGACACGAAGCATCTCTTTTGCGGTGTAGCTCTGGTGTAAGCCCTAGATTAGCAAAACATCTAATTGCAAGGCGACAATGTCACATGCCTTCCCTGTACCAGGTGGTCTGTGGACGTATGACTCTGTGAGCCTTCAAATGGACACAGTCGTAGAGTGTGAATCACTCACCCTTGTATGAGCGACACTTCTCTTGTCAACGTATCTACAACTGCCTCCGCCTGACTGGGGTCAAGTACACTGAATCTCTTGAGCTCATCGCGCGCTCTGACAACAGCCAGTGGAATTGAAATATCCAAAGGCGCAATCGTCATTCCCGGCTTTGCCAAGCACTGGAGATTGAACTTGAACCCGGGCACACGAGCGTATTTCGGCGAGAGAACTTTGACACCCTCGAGCGATCCTCCAGGAGCAATGTATCGGGAGAATGGAATTTCTGTTGGCTCGATCGTCTGAAGTTTCTGAAGGAAGGGCCGGACTGACTCAAACATAACACCGTTATCGACAAGCACTGCGAATCGTTCTTTATTGAAGTTCAAGCGCTCTCCGCGTAGTGCCATAAGCTCCACCTCAGTGTCAAAGAATGAGACGCGAAGCCGGATGCGTCCCTTCTCAAGTTTTGCTGACTCGGCAATGTCCTTGCCAAAAGAGGTGATGATGCCGAGATATACTTGGATGGTTCGGTTGGAAACAACAATCAGCGCAACAAGATTGGAGCCTTGAAGGCGACGGCTGTGCTCCCAGTACGCAGAGCGCGCCTTTGCATCCTTGTCATGAGCAGCTGGAGCAGGGGGAGCGTCAAGCATGAGGGTGACAGTGACGCCGTTACGTCTCGCCTCCGGCGGCCCCGCAAGAAATTCAGCATTGGTGTAGACCTGGAAGAACAGGGAATCGCGCCCCGATGTACGGTACGCGCCTCCTTTCTGATCCAGGAGTGATTCAAGTTTTGTCTCCTCACCCCCCTTCCTTCCCTCCCATCTTTTGAGGAGATCATCGTGGATGGCAGTGACGGACGCCCGAGTTGTTGAGCTAAGAGTTAGGCATCAGTACTTGAACGCGCCAGATTACTCTGAAATAGACTTACATCAGTTCTTCACGTAACAGGCGGAATTGAATATCAAGATGGCGCTCCATAGAGCCCGCCGGAAGGTGATGAGGTGCCTCTGAGTTGAAAACAGGCATGTATGGTGCAACAGGTGAGAACAACTCCGAGTGGGTGGGAGCAATGCGGATATCTTGAATGAGTTCGAAGTCATTGTCATGACGCCGTCCATCAGCGCGAAGTTCGCCCGGAGGTTCGTATGTCTGTGCAAGCTGGGCAATGCGTGCCCGGCTACGCTGAGCATTAGTGACAGTGGATTTGGTCAGAGCCTTTTGCAGTCTCAGCACAACGCCACTCTCTCGCTCAACTATAGCGAGGAGGCGGTCAATCTCCCCAGTTACATGATCTATGGTGAGCTGACGCTGGGTAACGGGAGCGGAGGTGATTGTATCTTGGAAACGAGCTGGCGTTGCCGAGACGTCGCTCACCCAAATGTTGAACCATTCAGCAAACTGTCGAGTGAACTCTGGAACTCCTGGATGGTTCCGGATAGCATCTTTGTATCGTTGGAAATACCTTTTTACCTCATCAGTACATCGCACCTGCTGACAGAAGACCAAGACTTACTGAAGGAGTGTGGTTGTGAGGGTCCTGAAGACCGTCAAACCATCGAGAGAATTTTGCAGCGTTCGTGTGAGATTGGGGGTAAGGTCTTGCCAGGATTTTGAAGTCATCATTGCGTTGATACAGGTTTGAAGGGTCGCAAAGATATGATCGTGATTGTTTTTGACGATAGCATACAAAACACTGCATAAAAAACAGTCAGGGCAAAATGATAACGTGCTTTACCATCAACTCACTTGATGTTGTTGTGTAGCGTGGATTTGAGAACAAGATCGGACGAGAAGAATTGGAAAATGGGAAAGTAGCCCCTCTGGAAAGAGAGAGCGCCGGTATGAAATCCGATGGACACATCGACAGGCTCAAAACGCAGTACGTCACCAATACGGTGGAGTGCGTTACCCTAGACCGCTTGATAAACATAACGAGGTTGAACAAGACGTGGGAAGCACACCTTCACGACGACCTCTAGAAACTCTTGAGCATTGGCCGTATTCTTCAATACCCCACATTTGTCAGGATCATAATGGCCTTCACGATAAAAATATTCAACGCACCCATGTTTTGTTTCTGTCATTCACGCTTGCTAATACTCTGACAAAGCCCATAACTTGCGCAGCAGTGTCAAAATGATAACCATCGCGCAAGAATTCTTTCAAGTGGTTGTGTACTTCGCTGGGATTCATGTTGTGTCGGTCCTCGTGCACAGACCCAGCGCCAATTGCGAGGCCCTCAGGTGAGAAGAAGTCGGTGAGACCGCCCTCATCGTCACCTGCTGTAACCTCAGTGACTTGACTCTGGGAACCAGCTCCTTGCTTCATGTGACGATACGAGCACTCAAAACCTTTTGCACATGCACCAGTGGTCCAGAAAAATTGGCACGCGAAACGAGGGACATTGCTCGGTCCCATTCTCGGTGGCCGGGGTGACTGAGCGGGCGTTGTTCCTGGAGAGGGTGCAGGTGACAGAGAGGTTCGAGACAAGCTCGCGCCGCCGTCGATGTGGGAGTACCTGCACCGATTACCGTACCGACACTCGCCTGTGGTACTGAAAAATTTGCACCTAACCTGCTTTTGAGACATAAGGTGAGAGCCGGTTTGGGCAGAGATTGGAGAACTCAAGGCAGTTTACTGGGGGTGTTATAACGGCCACGAACCACCCACGTGGAAGACCTTAACAGCAAGTTACAGCATCCTCAATGCCATCTGATCGGCCCAGATAAGCATGTGGGCGCATAGTTGGCACCTGGCATCGTGTGCAATTTTCACATAAGCGTTGTGAGGGTGCCATTGTGAACGTCAGGATGAGACCCCCGATGTCCAAAATTAACGTAGACGTTGAGGACAAACGCCATGAAGACGAGGAAAAGCGGATGGCGGAGGGGTGGAGGGGATATATGGTCAGTGAGAATAACACAAGCGGAAATACGTGAACTCACGTATGTGTTGCAAGGTGCATCATGTTTTGCGGCGCGTAATGTTCACAGACACAAATGTCATGACGTGGTATACATAAACATGAGATCGAAGGGGTGGACCAAAAACAGAAAGAAAAGTTCGGAACAGAACAAGTCAGGGTTTGATTCGGTGAGATAGCCTGAGATAGCGGCCTGGCACTCGGAGTGTTACACAACCGTCGCCGACCTCCGCCAATCCTTCGGCTAGCATATCGGTGGTCAGGTCGGGGTTGGTTTCGGGCGCATCAGGTCCCGCCCTTGCACGGAGCTTGATTGTGTCAAGATCATCTGGTGTCCTCGCAAACACGCACACCTCCACCACAAATCGCTACGCAAAGAACAGGCAGCGGAAATCCCTTGCATACGAG
Organism: Podaxis mareebaensis; assembly: GCA_018524725.1. NCBI lineage: Eukaryota > Fungi > Basidiomycota > Agaricomycetes > Agaricales > Agaricaceae > Podaxis > Podaxis mareebaensis. The sequence continues at coordinate 57,124 of JAEUWP010000358.1, read as the reverse complement.
CGAAAAGCAATCAAGGAAGCTAACAAAGATAAGGAGGCATTATCGAGGGCTTAAATTAAGGTGCTACAAGGTGAACTATCTAATCTTCGCGAATCTGCTGGTGTTTCCCAGGAGGCTGGCACATCAGTCAAAAAGCGCAAAAGGAGTTCGACAGTCTTAAAAGGTCGGTGTCTTCCTTCTATCTTTTTGGGATGTATCTGATGGGACGCATGCTGGATGAACGCTCGCTGGCTGACAGTTTTTCGGGATCCTCTTCCCAGATGATGACACCCAATGGGGGGCCTATTCCAACCCAACCAGTCAAGATTGAACCTATGTATCATGCATCCGGTTGGTGGTGATCCCACGTTGCTTATTTCTGACCCATATCCCTTTCATTGGGCTCAGTGGTACTAACATATTATGACTATGCCTTCGTTACCCACTAGAAAATGCTGCTTGAATTTTGAGACCTCCCTCAGTCGTTCTCATCATTTCCTGACCTTGATCCTGGGCCAAGCAATAGACAATCGGATTCTGAGCCATCACGAGAGAAGCGGAGACACGAGAAATCCTCAAGGGGTGAGGACAAAGACAGGGAGAGGAAAAGGAGCAGAAACAGGAGCAGAAGTAAAAGTAGGGAGAGGGAGAGGAGGAAGGGACGTGATAGGTCGAAAGAACGAGACAGGAAGAAGGGGAGGGAGCGGGAGAAGAGTCGGGAACGGCATAAGGATAGAGGAGAATGGAGGGAAAGGGATGGTGAAGGAGAACGGGATAGGGAACGGAAATTCAAGGAACACCGCGACCGCGAAGATAAGGGCAAATCCAGACGTCACAAATCTCCATTCGCAGAGGAACGCGAGGGGGGGGGGGGCAAAATCTTGACACTGACCTTAAAAAGCATGATGAGTTCTACCGGCTCTATTTCACTGATACAAAGGGCGATCCGCTAACCCTGCAGTGCGACGGTCTATACGCAGGCGATGTGCCGAGGTATAATCTGCATCGTGGTATGTAACGACTACTGAATGTTCGTAACGTCTAATGATATCAAAGGTGGTAGACAAATTCCCGGGCTCTCCAATGCCTGGACTGTATTCCGAAGGTCTGGTAAAGGGATAGAAGTCGGGTTGAAAGGCACACAGAAGGTTGGTTCGACACTCCCTAGTATCAGCAGTGTGTCGCTGAATTTCATCCAGCTTGTAGGCCTTTCGAATTCAAGCACCCGCTCACTCCTCGCCCTTCCACCAACGAAAAAACTCCTCCCTTCGGCCACACCACCCTCCAAGTATGAAGAAATCGATGGGGGTCATATGATTACCCTCCCGCCGCGGTCGCAAAGATCCGGAGGATTAATAACCACCTCTCGAGATGCGGACTCGGACTCGTTCTCATCTGCAAGTTCTGCCGCTAAATATGATTCTGACGACGAAAATTCCGATGGCTCTCCCGCACTTACTTCGCATCAGCTTACAATCAAGAGCCTTGAACGGGATTTGGTGGGGAACCCAACCGCAGTGAGCAAATGGCTCTCGCTGCTTAATCACACATTATCCACCATCCCAATCACGTCTCGCAACGCAACCAAAGCCCGGTCAGAAATCACGGCATCCATCCTCTCTCGTGCATTGTCCGCAGACCCTCAGAACGCATCGTCCAAATTGCTCAGATCATGGGTCTATGTACCTATCAAGGGGGTAATGATATATGAATGCTGTCTGTCTATATGCACGAAGGTAATGATACATGAGGAATGAGCGTTTTTCGCGCGGTGAATATTAAACGCCGAGCCAAAGTCTCAAGTCCATGATATCTACAAAAACATTGGGAATTAAATCCAGAGCCCCAAATAGAAAAAAAACCGTGATATGTCATAAGTCGCGGTAGAACCAAGAACCCCAGAAACGTGGTACAGAATATACGTATCACGTATCATCGAAGTTTGCCTCTCTCGCGTAGATCAACACTAGCATACCAAGCACCTCCAATAAGCGTCAGCAGAATCCCAGCCGCATTCATCTTCGTAATCGTCAGGTTAAACAGAACCACAGACGATAGGACCGTCAAAACTTGTTTCACATTCCCTACAACCCCAGAAAAAAAAAACATTTTTACGTCAGTTCAATATATTCCAATAAGCATCGAATAAGCGTGTGCGATGTGAAATGGAGTTTAGACGGAGCCCGCGTTTGTAAAGGGGATAGATAGGACAACACAAATTCAGATAAGAGAAGGACATACCGGCGACGCTCATACCCAAAGCCCCAACTTGTCGGTTTGTATGGAAACTGACAACATTGAGCGCGAACGCCATCAACGCGTTCACAATCAAGCCAGTCAAACCGGGTAAGATCGACCGTGACCCATATCTTCCAGCGTCAGCGCCCGCCGCGAAACCTACTCCACTTCTATTCAGCATGAGAGTCCCTTCGAAGGCAGGAAGGGTGGAGTTTGCGTTACCCGAGATAGGGGATGATGAGAAAGAATCTGTTGCGCCCGATGCGTGTCCGAGGTGGAGTTGGACGTGCGTGAGGATTTTGGATAGTTCGCCAGAGTAGAGTGCCAGGAGGATACATTGGAAGAAGGCAAGAGGGGAAAGAAAGTGAAGGAGTTGGATGGATGTCAAGTGTAATTTGGGTATTGAGGATAGGTGTGAAAGCAGATTCCGTGGGCGGCCAACAGGTTTGGTGTTCGGAGGATTTTGTTCGTCATAGGAAACAGTGATTGAGATGGATGATGATCGATTGTGACTCTGGGATGTACGGAGTTTTGGGTGCTTCGCATGCGAATACGAATCACCGTTTTGATGAACATGTGAGGTTGTGCGTATGGAGGGGCGGTAATGAGGTGATTGTAGAATGTTCGTGACCACAGTTTTGAGAGACGCTAGGAACGTGCCGAAAAGTGTGAGGACGAAGCCAGGGAGCGTGTAATAATAGTCGCCGTAAGTGCTAAAAATAAACGCCAAGAGTGACAAGTTCATCCGAGCGGGAAGTTCGCATAAAGACGGGGAAGCGAGGGAGTTAGTAATCTAGGGGAGTGATGGCGGAGGTAAATGAGTGTCATAACTTACGCAAGGGCAACTCCAACAACGACGGGGATCAAGGAAATCAGTCTCCAGCGGGTGATGGGTGAGCGGAGTAGCATGGCGGACAGGGTGAGAGTGAAGAACGGCGCGGAGGAACGGATGACTTGATGGAACTGTCCAGACCAGTTCATGTCAAACGAGGAGGTGAGCATCGGGTGTTGGGGGGATAAGAATAAGTGACAAGGTGGATGCGGTTGCAAGGAACAATTGATGCTTACCGGGACAGTAACCAACTGCAGTGACACATTGCTCACGACGATGTTGAGTGTGTACAAAATGCTGAAGGACACTAGGACGATGGTCTGGCCTGCCGAGAGCATGTGTACGCGATCCTCGGGTCGCATGACGAACCGCGTCCCTATACAACCAGCCAGAGCATGCAAGGCCGTCATGCTGTAAGGGAAAGGAAAGCGGTTCATGACGATTTTATTGTACAGCGTAAGGGAGAAGTTGAGGAAGAAGTAGAGCACGATCCAGAACGAGCGCGAGTAGGGTATCCGAAAATCATTCCATGACAGTAGGAGGGCAGATAAAGAGCGTGAAGGGACACGAGAACGGTGGAACTTTGGTGACACTGGTGACATATGTTCTGGAAGGACGTCGGGTGACAAGGGCGTCAACAGGGCAGCGATAGAGTCTTCGGAAGGTGTCTGAGAGAACTGCAGGTCTGCTGGGCGCGGCTTTGGGTAGGTGCGTCTACTGGCATGAATCGATGACAATCTGACACCTTTCCTGCTGCGTGTAGCAGCGGCCATGGATGTTGTGGGGAGAGGGCTGTTACATGGGCGTCTGGTAGGAGAGACCAGGATCTCCACTACCTTACGGCTAGAAAACAGGGGCTTGATGCACGTGACTACCTGTGGGAAAATGGGAGTGATCGACGGCAATGGGTCCATTGATGAGCGTCGCTGTGTCATTGTCGCCCTTACGCCGTTCTCTTCCTCCTTCCCCCATGCCCACTCGCCAGCCTACTCCAGGCCCAAGCAATATCAGCGCACCAGCAGACATCCTACAGCCACATAACGCCAAAAAACGCGCTGTCTCCGAAGTCCCACCCGAAGACGAGCAACCTCAGCCCAAGAAGCACAGGAAAGATTTTGAATTGAGCAGCATCGACAAGAAGGCCGTCGCCAACCCCAGTAGTCCGAAAGACAGCAAGAAGAAGCGAAAGAAGAAGAAGAAAAAGGCGCCTCTCACCATTCCCGAGATCATCTTACAATCACAAGCGAAACCCAAGGAACCCATTCCCCTCTCTTTGGCGTCTTCGACCACTCTCTCAGAATCATCTGTATCGCCGCCTATAACCGCTTCCGAGCCTGTGGGAAAAGTGGGATTGAGCGGGCGTGCTGAGTCCGTTGCTGTGGTACAAGACGATAAGAAACCAGCGTTGAGCGTGAGTATCCGACTTGACTTGATATATGGCTAGACTCACATCCACGGCTGCGGCGACAAGTCTGTTGACAAAGGAAAAGGCAGAGCCGTTTCTGAGAATCCGGATAGTCTTATCCTACAACCGAACGGGTCCGCCTCGGTCGCTGGCCGGTCACAAGACACTGACTCGATGACAGAGGCCCAAGCCAAAATAGCTGCGCTTACCGCCCAATTGGAATCCCAAAAGAAAGCGAGTGGTTTATCCCTTACACATTTGTTCCCCCCTCCTAACCATTGCTCTACAGTTGCTCTTACGATATGAAGACAATTTATCCCACCTCCAGCAATCCCTCACTTGTGAAATCTGCTTGGATCTACTCTATAAACCTTTCGCACTCTCCCCCTGTGGCCATGTTGCATGCTACATGTGCCTCCTGCGCTGGTTCACCAGCGTCCAGGGTGATGGCAATGCCAACGCTAATCCAGTAACTGAACCCGACGACGTCACTCGTTTACTCAACAGCCAACCCGCAGTCCGGGGTGTCTTCCTTCGGAACCGTAAGACCTGTCCTCTTTGTCGAGCCGCGATCGTTGAACGGCCAGCGGAGATCTGGTCCATCAAAAGTATGGTTGCCAATGTAATCAAGAGCAAGCTCGTCGAACTTCCCTCTGTACCACCACCCTCAGCCACCGAAACCCCCAGCGGCGATGGCGCAGGTGCGAGAATGAATCACCAAAACGACCCTTGGCGCAATGTCTTCCCGAAGCCAAGATCAGGTGGATTTCACCACCATCAACACCAGTTCTACCCACCGCCACCTGAGAACAATGAAGCAGGAGAAGGGGGATGGAATGTTGAAGATATGGGGATGTATGACGCGGAGGATGGTGGGATCTACCGATGTCTGGAATGTATGCACGAGATTTGGGGCGGTGTATGCACGAACTGCGATCGGGAGTATCCTGGACATGCGAGATTCGATGATGACGACGATGATGGTGACTTCAGTGAAGACGGGAGTGATGGAGAGAATTTCCTCGGGAGGAGGTTAAGGGAGATTTGGGGTGAGTATGTGCAGGACAATCCAAGGATGGGTTGGGGACCGGATGACGGGGACGAGGATGAGGGTGAAGGCGATGGTGTATGGTATGGGGCTATCCGCGATCAGATGGACCTGACGGATGAAAGCATGTCAGACGAGCACAGCGACTTGGACAACGGGGAGGATGGTTTCATTTCCGAATCCGACGGTGAAGATGACGAAAGCGAACGCAGTTGGAGCAGTGACGAGGGTGGTGATCACGATAACCCCTTGCTAGACCACCAACGCGACATGGTTAATATGATGCATGACGACCCATACTGGCCCTTTGGACCACGGCTCCTCCGTCGAGAACCTGGCGCAGCTCGTATCGAGGAAGTAGAGGAGGAGGAAGACGAAGACGAAGATGACGTCTCTCACTCTGACGACGACTCACATTCTCATCCAGGCTCGGTGGAGGACGAGGAGGCATACGAAGACAGTTTTATAGACGATGATGAAGAGGATGGTCCTCAGGGGTATCATCTTCGCAGTCATAATCATAACCGTAGACAACGTAATCGATTCGAGGCTCTCGAGGTCTCCGACGATGACGAACCTCCTATTAACCTTGACGAGGATGACGGTGTTGATCATAGGGCCCTTGCGAGACGGCTAGGGAGAGGTATGCGGATGGGCGCTGGTACGCCTCCACCTCCACCCATCCCTGGTCCTGAACGACGTAGGAGACGAAGGGAGAGCCCGATTGTTGTTGACGGTGAGGATGGTGACGACCACGGCGTCGGTAGCCGTGTCCGAAGGAGAGGTGTAGGTCGGGCTGGGAGGAGGAGGAGGATTGTGCATGAAGAACCGAGTGAGGATGAGGTTGACATTGTTGTTGATGATGAGGGAGAGGTGAGGCCTGCGGGCAGGAGGCAAAGGAACGCAAGACAGAGAGTGCGAGTCTTTATTGACGAGAACAGTGAGTAGGAATAGTGTAATGGGACTTGTAACATAGACTGTATAGATATTTGAGTGGACCAATCTAGATAAGCGACTCTTTCTGTTGGATCAAGCTTGAGCTTGTTTGCGTCCGTGGGTTCCACAGAGTCCAACCCGCTACTTAGCAGCCGTTGACATCACCGTACTTAGTATTTAATAACTCAGTTACCTACGTAAATACAAGTAGGAACAGTTCAACGTCGTACATCAAATTTCAGAAAATCCTTATACAGCATACATCGCTGTTTATAGTAGCCTATCAGTCATGTACGGTAACGACAGCCTTGACCACTTTGTTTTCCTCGTCGATAGTGAGGGCAATGGCGACAGTCTCGCCAGTGCGGTCACTACGCTTCTGGAAATTCAAATCCCAGGAGAAATACACGCCCTCCTTATTATAAAACCCATCTCCGTAGAACAACGGAATCACAGTGGCAGCCGTCGCATTCGAGTCCGGCAAAAGATCCTCCACAATTCCAATCCACGTTGTCCCTGTCTTGTACCAATAACCGAACGCAGCAATGTAACCGGTCTCGTTTGAGCCCTGCGGCTTGATACGGAGAGCACCAGACGATCCTGGCTTGTAATCCCCAGAGAAAAGGTTCCAGACGACCTTGCCGTCGTCGAGGGTGATGGACCATTCACCCCTCGCATTGTCCGTCTGGTTGTAGACGACGGCTTCGACGACGTTGCGTTTGGTACTGGTCTCATTGTTGAGAGTGACGTTGAAAGTGTAGGCAGACATGGTGCGGGCTGTGGATGGAGAGAGGAGATCAGAAATGATTCGGGAGAGAAAGTAGGAGATTACCTACTGTCTGTATGGGTGGTTCCTCAGAAGGCTTTGGCCCTCCATGTCGGCGAGGGTCGTCCGTTTTATAGCAGACAGATGGCTTTACTGGAACGTCTTAAGGTTTGAAATAAGTAATGCTACGTCGTTCAGAATGTTTCCACGTCGAACGTCATTGTCATTTTTTACAAGAGCTTCCAGGCCAAGTGTCGGGTCGGTCCTTGTGTGAGTGTGCAAGGAGAAAACTCTGACCACCGTTCCTAGCCATGTGAGAGGGCTTCCAGGCCTGTTGGACGATGTCGATCAAATGATGACTGTCGCCGACCTGGAGAGCCAGAGTCCTCCAAGGAACTACTCGTACAAACAGTGAGTACTCCCCTGCCTCCCCTCTCAAACTATTTCTGATCTTCCTTCTGTCCGCAGCTCGCACCATGTTTAGCTACACCATCAATGTCACCCTCGACAACGAGAGCAAAACTGAACATGAAATAGTTGAAAGCGCCGTCTACAACCAGAAGAAGGAAGCTAGGGGTTATTGGTCCATCGCCTTCGACGACGGCAAAGTCGTTTGGAGCCTAACTTCGGGAACTGGGCAACCTTGAACGACTGGTGCACTCCGTATCAGGGCACAGGGCACAAATGATACAGGTCATATCGTTGTGTTTTCTATTGGTACGGCACCAAGAACACATGGATTGGTATCATAGACGATCTTCCGCCAGACTCGAATGAAACGGCTGCCGCTGCAATCCGGAAGTTCTATGGAGGGAATGGATACAATAAGGAGGGCACATATTGGAGCAGGGAATTACGTTTCCACAAGCGCAGCATCCGCAACAGCGAGAATGTTGCTATTGATCTCTCTTTCGACGATGCAAGGAAGGAGGTCAGGGCTGTTGTTACCATCTACCCCTGAAAGGCTACCACAGCCGCCTGTCTTAATTCATCACAGTTGGTGGAAGACCTGAGCTATGGAGTATGACAGAGTATAGGTTACAAGAGAGGCGAAAAAATAGTACCAAAAAGAGTCCAGGATTCAGCTTAAATTTATTTAGCCGCTACAGCCACCTACGATGTTAAACGAAGTAGATGTAAACGTTCCAGCTCCTAGGTTTAGGGAAATAAGCCATAATTTGGATCTCTACTGGCTTAGCTGCCTCTAAGCGACGTTGGTAATTAAAAACAAGTAATGACGGTTCCAGCCTGTTAGCGAAGGGATGGGAGTTGTTACGAGGTAGCCGCCCACAAAGTGGAGGCCTCCAAAGGATCCTTGCGGAGGGGACGTCGTGGATCTACACTTGAGTCAGCTTTCACCGCCACTCCTGCGCCGTCGCGTGAATCTACCACGGCATTTAAAATTTCCACCCTTCCCAAGAATCTGGACGAGGGGAAGAATGGACTTAGTACCGTCGTGCTTCGAACTGTGCTGCCGTTCTATGATGTACAAGTCTCGGTACAAAAGTATATTACAAAACGCCATAGACAAAAGCTACAGGAATCGACCTAACGAAAACTCTTCTACGGAATAGAACATGAGACGAAAGTGGGTCCTAGGCGAAGAGACGGTGAAACTGCGACTGAAAAATCATATGAGAATGCTATCTTTGAGGACGCGATCCCCTCCAATAATGCGTTCGAACCTCCCTTGGCAAACAACAGTGCGGCGAATCCTGTGCAATATATCTGTCAACATGCCTTCCATGTGACTAGAACCAACGGCGCTGTCCTCCTCTGCACTCTCCAATTCGATTTGGACCCGTGCAGCAGCCTCAATATGCGACCTGCGCAGTCGGGGACCCCAGATACTTTGTTGGTATGCATCAACAAGCCTAACATCCTCCAATTGTGGATCTTTGGGCAAGTATTCAGAAGGCAAACACAAGCACATAGCAGGAACCGTACTTGAATTCATGAGAAATTTCGCAATAATACTGGGTCGCAGAAATATGACTTGAGAGAGAGTAAGAGTCCTAAGGTTCGGGAAACAGGGAAGCGGAAGGACTTCGCCATTATCAGGGAATTTGACGTGTGAGAGCGTGAGCCTGGTGAGATTGGTCTGAGTAACGAGCGCCTGCAAAAGATGCGGGAGAGCAGCAGGAACAATCTGGAGCGCTGATACGTTATATACAGCGAAATTTAATCCATGGGATACCCACCGCTGCAGAGAAATGATGTGGTGGATCCGGCCCAACCCAGGTAAAAGTCCGAGGGCTGAGGTGGATTATGAACGACATAAATAGTCGGCAACCCAACGTGGACCTTACTTAACGCAACCCAACGCCCCATAGATCATATGCAGGGACTCATCCCGAGAGTGAGTATGGAACCGGAACTTGAGACTCTCGAAGACAACGCGCCCACAGTCGTCGATTTCAGCCCCTGGTGCGGTTGCACAGAGAGAGAAGAAATCCCGGAGGTGAGTGTATAGCCCGAGACGCGAATCATTGTCAATGCCCACAGTAACATTTCTTATCGGCTGTGGGATGCAACTAGTGCTGAACGTGGTTAAAAACCTCCTCAACTGGCCTATCTTCTTGAAGTCTAATTGCCCGTAGAGAAGTTGGGAGAACAAAACGTAGAATTCTGAAGACACGAGTAAGATGTCCAGTGGATTACGGCAGCTAGAGCGAAGCAAGGTGAGGATTTCCAGGAGAAGCTCATTGGGCAGAGTGTTCGACAGCGACATGGGGGATGAACAGGGGGTGTGACGTATCGTCACAGCGGTGGTCGTGGGGTAAAGGCTTATCGTGAGTGATTTTGGCTGAATTTTGGTCATCATGAAGGGTTTTCCACGCTTGAAGCCGCAGCGCATCTATATGTGTTCTGGGAGCCCCTGGCGTCTGTCACCCCCTTGTCCTTCTGGTCCTACAAGCGTATCCCTCGTCCCTCGACCTGGCGGTGACGCCACCCGGCAAAAACCGTCAACTTCGCATCGTTAAACCAAAGGCTTTTTATTCCCAAGGCGTGGCTTCAGCCGCGAGGGGTAATGTAAGACGAGCCTAAATTCCGATGCATTGCAGTAAGTGGTCGATGATTGGCTATGACACGGTGTGCATTAGGTTGAACCTGCGGCCTTAGCTTTCCGGCAAGAGACCCGCATCTTATTAGTAGGGTCGTAAGTGATCGCTTTGGCGACTCTTTACCCTGGCCGTAACCCGCCGGGGAATCTTTTGGCGTTCCAGGATCAACGTTGAATCAACAATAGCCTGTTTTGGTTTCCCAAACTGATGTGAGAAGTGTAAGCGCCCGGTCTCTTTCAACGCCATTCTGATTCCGAGTATTCCTGAGAGTACGGCGTTCGGTGTCTCAGTTGACAGAGTCATGTTATCCTTTTCGGCTCGTAGCCTAAGGCTTTTTCTGACGACTCCTTGCCCCAGGTCTGGAAGTCTAGCTTAGCCCCCCGCCCGTCTCTCCAGGTATGGATAAAATTAGATTGCACATTGATTAAAATTAATCGTTGACGGCTAGACGTCATGTGGACCACGATTTAGCGACAATCCCGGTCACCGACCCTCCGAGATTGTACCGCTGCGGGGTTTCGTCTAACAAAAAGTAACCCCACTCAATTCGCAGTCCGAGAAAAAGGCCAAAATTCGGCCAAGCATAAGTTCGGATGTGAACAATGATCAAGAAAGATCTTGTGCAATATAAAGAGGCGCCTTAGCGTTGCTTCTGCGTTCTAGCAACATTCTCCATGATTAGGTCCCTCTCGCTCGTCATTAGTGCTCTCCTCCTGGCCGGTGCCGCCTCCGCACAAACCGCCCCTCAATACGGCCAGGTAAGGATCCAAGTCTCGATCTGTCGTGGCATTCTTGTTCAACTATACCTTGCCTTCCTAGTGCGGTGGTAATGGCTGGACCGGACCTACCACTTGTCCCAGCGGCTGGACTTGCACATACTCGAACGACTGGTACTCACAATGTCTCCCAGGTGGAGCTACCACACCCACCTCCCCAGGCACAACATCTCCTGGCACAACACCTCCTGGAAGGTCAGACACAGTGACTTTTACCCACAAATAATACCAACGACTCCCACTAGCACTACCAGCACTGCTCCTGGAGGCTCAACCACTCTCGCTCCCGGCTACTCTTTCATCCGCGCCGTCGTACGTCCATCCCCTCCCGAACCCAGTAATCCTACAAGAATAACTCACTTGATAACTCTTCATTATTCCAGGTCGATCCCAACTTCCACAAGTACCTCCGTTCCGAGGTGATCAACTCCGTTTCCGACGCCGTCCTCGGCGAACCCTCGACCGCCGCCCAATTCCAAATCACCAACGGCCAACTCATCCAAAACGCTAACGGCACCCCTCTCTACGCTGTTGTTGAACCCTTCGTTTCAGGTAGCGGCCAAAACAAGCTCAAGGTCAGCTGGTCCAAGACCCAAGCTGCATCTGGTGCCTTCGCCTGGAGCGGTGATACTGTTCTGTGGAGCGATCCCAACGTTAGCCGCCCCCAGACAAACGTGAGCTCGAGCAACTTTGTGTTTTTCAGATCATTTTTTTGATCAGGTTTTTGTACAGGCGTTCCTGGTTTGCCCTGATGAAAGTGGTAATAGGGATTTGTATGTTAACTTGGGTCCTTATGGGTACCAGACCCCCACTGGATGTGCCGACCAGACCATCCATGCCTACACCGGATCGACCGCTACTGCCTAAGCGAGTATTCATGTATTGTAGCAAGGGCCAGTCTCCCATAATAACGTTCCCTCGAAATGAATATTCCACATTGAAACCCGAAGATGTATTGGGATTCGGTACTGACACAACATTTTGTACAAGGATATTCAGATGTTCCAAGTAATGTTCCAAGTCATATCGTGAGCTTACGAATCAGGCGCAGTACACATTCACTGTTCATTTGGCCACTATCCATCAGAGAGCGACCGGTTGAGCTTCAATGTCCTGATTATTTCACACAACGAATGCATGCAGGTGCCATAAGAACCTTTTAGTTCTGGTCTTCGACGAGACTGCCGGATGCTTTGAGATCGGCAGTGACCATCTCCTTCACGAGCTCGTCAAAAGGGACTTTACGCTTCCATCCAAGGACTTTTTCGGCTTTGGCAGGGTTACCAAGCAAAAGGCTAACAAAGGGATAAGTAAAGTGCTTGACAAGAAAAAGAGGGGACATACTCGACTTCAGCCGGACGGAAGTATTTGGGGTCCACCCTGACAACTGTCTTGCCCGATTTCTTGTCAATGGCATGTTCCTGTTCCCCACTTCCAGACCACCTGATCATGCGTTATGAGACACGAGAAATCCAAGTGCGCAAGGCGTCAAACTCACTCGAGTTCCATTCCCACTTCCTTGAATGCCTTCTCCGTAAACTCTCGTACAGAGTGCATCTCCCCAGTCGCAAGGACGTAATCGCCCGGTGCAGGCTGTTGCAACATCAACCACATCCCCTCAACATAATCGCGAGCTAAGAAACAAAAGGATGCAAATTTAAGTCCATGTAACACGCTACGAAGTCTAGGCTCACCATGTCCCCAATCACGCAGGGCATCCAAATTACCGAGATACAAACACCCTTGCTTTCCCAACGAGATATCCGCAGCAGCACGCGTAATCTTCCTCGTCACAAAAGTCCTCCCTCGTCTCGGACTCTCGTGGTTAAACAAAATCCCATTACACGTATACATCCCATACGATTCCCGATAGTTCACGGTAATCCAATACGCATACAACTTTGCGCAGCCATATGGTGAACGAGGATAAAAAGGCGTTGTTTCGCTCTGCGGCGTCTCGACGACTTTGCCGTAAAGCTCGGAAGTGGAAGCTTGGTAGAACCGCACGTGTTTTTCGAGACCGCAGGTACGGATCGCGTCGAGGAGACGGAGTGTGCCCAAACCATCGACGTCACCGGTGTATTCGGCCATTTCGAAGGAAACTTTGACGTGGGATTGTGCACCGAGGTTGTAGATCTCTGTAGGTTGGACTTGGGCAATGATGTACACGAGGTTGGTGCTGTCGCTTAGATCGCCATAATGTAACTTGAATTTGTTGGGCCCTGATTAGAAGAAACAGATGGGGGTGGAAGTCGGACGATCAGGGTAAGGGCGTTATCGCGGACTGAGGGTCGGATAAGTATGTACGGAATGACATACGTTCATGTTGGTCCTCATATAGATGGTGCAAGCGCCCGGTGTTGAAACTCGACGATCGACGAATGATACCGTGCACTTGATAACCTTTGTTTAACAAGAACTCGGTGCTGGCAGTGATCAGCAGCAAGATCAAGGATCTTTGCCCATTGGTGACCTACAGGTAAGAACCGTCCTGGCCGGTGATACCTTGCGCGATCTGGGTCAATGGCTAGTGGCTCGTGTGACAACGGACGCGACTGTACCAGAGATAAGCGCGACTTTGCGTTTGCGATACTCCTCCGGAGGTGGGAGGTCGAGTTTTGTGAAAGCAGGTACAGCTTCTGGGACGGACATGATGGAAGGGGTGAATGGAGAGAATAGTTGGGGTGTTGCAAGGTTCTTATGTATGTACGGACTAACTATGGTGCATGCACAGGACAAATTTACAACACCCCTTTTTAATCACATCCTTCCACTTTCATTCAGCTATCCTGCTATTGACCATTGCTAGGCACCACCCAATTCAGCTCATCTCCTCCCGAATGAAACCGTATATGTCGTCTAATGGTCATAACTGGTGTTCTATTCCAGCCATCGGATAATATGCCGGTAATTTTCAATCATGAGGCAGCCATGAGGTATCGGCGCCGAACAGTCCAGAGCCAATCACAAACGACGGTGGCTTAATGAATTCTATTGTAACCAACGAGATGGACATATATCCGAATCGTGAAGACGTTAGCAATGGCACATTTCTGCATTCTTGATCATACAGGGACATTCAAACCAATCAATGATCACTGTGTGCGATTCACTTTGCCTGTTCTTGCTGTATCGTAATTCTTGAGGAACCAATCGACCGTAATGCCGAGAGCTGGGGACGCGATGAGGTCACAGGCAACCGAACATGAAGGGAACCCGACCTTTGTCAAACGGTGTGAAGTCAAAGCCACCCATCAATGTCAGAAGTTTTTTGTTCGATGCGGGTTTCCGGAACTGGCCATCGGCACGAGAGGTGTCAAACTAAAACATCGATAAGATTCGGTTCTGAAGGTGCCAGGGAAGAGGACGTACCGTGTAATCTCCTTGGAACCCGACAGCCTTGACGATCGCATCAGCGACCTCCTTTATGCTTACTTCTTCATCTTCGCCGACTAAAGCGAACGATTAGCAAGGAGAACCTCATGGAATGGGAGCATGACACCCGCCAGATAGAATAACAGGTTCGACGTCATCGTATTCCCGTAACATCCAAATAAAGAGTTTCGCAAGATCCCAAGAGAAGATGAATTGGCGTAGGGGCTTTCCAGTGCCCGAAACCACGAATGGGGTCTTGTTCTCTGCCGGAACCCGCGTGAGTACCGAATCCAGATGATACCGTAGATGGTCGTACTCTTCGCTAGGTAGCATTTATGAATCAAACCGGGAATGACATGGGAGTCCTCTAGGTCACTGTCATGACGTAAATCAAGGACGTTTGGTAGCAAATTGTGGAGCCTACAAGTTGTCATGGGGCCCAAACACGTTCGTAGGAATAGCGGAGGTGAAGTTGCAGCCGAATTCTTCCTTGTAAGCACTGGGTTTCATTGAGTCAGCGAAGCGAACACGAGAGTCACCACATAACGTACTGATTCTGCACATCGACCATGCGTTTGGCATGTGCGTAACCAAAGTTACTCTCGTGGGGAGGACCACTGTGAATTTTGTTCTCGTCCAGAGGATACTCTACCTTGTCGGGGAAGACACAAGTTGAGAGACAAGAGATCACTTTCTGGACCTTGTACTCGTACGAGGTGTGGAGGACGTTGTCATTGATCAGGATATTGTCACGGAGGAAGGTCAACTGATAGATCGCACGCCTTTAGTCGCCACTGGAATTCGGGGACGATTTAGAGCTCGCCTTGTACTTCATGTTTTTGAACAGGCCCCCAACTGTGATAATCGGTGTCAATGTTTCCGATCCAGACCCCGGGGTATGGCGCTACCTACCAAGAGCAGCAAGGTGAATGATATGGGTAGGTTTGTACTTTTCAAACAGCTGACGCGTCTGTGCCGCATCTCTGTTCACATTTCCAGTCAATTTGCTGCCACAGCGTGGTGGAGTGCACCTATTCACCTTAGGTCGCCCTCCGATGACCTCGCGAAGATCCAAGTCTCTCCCGGCCTCTTTCCGAAACGCGATCCCTCGGGTTCTGTATCGATAACATGCTTGATGGCTTGTCCGACGAGGCCGCTTCCCCCTGTGACCAGTACAACGGTATTAGACATGGTGACAGTGAAGATAGGACAAGGTCCAGGGCAGTTGGTGAAGTAAAAGAATTAGGTCGCCCCCTAGCTGACTCCAAAAGGAAACGTGCTGGACAAGATATTTCGTGACTGACCACGTGATTAGAACCCATCATTGGTGATTCTGTGATGTGATTCCCGGAGACCTGGCGTTCTCATCCTGTTGCAATCCCCTAATCTCCCTTCCAATCCGCCTTGTCGCAAAGGTTTGTAACACATCGAGAACACCTGGCACAAGAAGGCAGAATGAATTGCAAGAAGATTGCAGAAGAAGTGTACGGCCTTGCAGAGTCCGACCACCAACTCGCACCATTGGTCAAGGAAGCTTTGGAAGTCATCGACCAGTGCCTTGATACCCATGGGTGGGTAAGGACGCTACGCCTGCTGTAAATTCACATTTCTCATCTCTTGCGTCTACAGACAAGAAGGCACATCGATTAGCTTCAACGGAGGGAAGGACTGTACGTGGCCCCGCGTAATTGTGTCAGCAGCAATTGACATTTCTATCACGTTCTAGGCACTGTGCTTCTGCACCTCTACGCTGGCGCCCTCGCCCGCCGGCTTGCGCGAGGAGAGACAATGAAACCCATCCACGCTATATATATTCCCGTCCCCTCACCGTTCCCCGATCTCGAGAAATTCATTGACGACACCGTCAAGGTCTACAACCTTGATCTCTACTCCTGCCGACCATCATCAAATCAGGTGGAAAGCGTACCCACTCCCGTCCCCACACCTCCGATATCTTCGAGTAACGGGAAGCCTAAACCCCGGCCAGTGGGCAACGCGAAGGGTGGAGAGGGCATGCGCCAGGCATTGGAGACATATCAGAGGCTATTCCCACAGATAACAGCCATCCTGATTGGGACTCGGCGCACTGATCCCCACGGAGGTGAGCCGACTTTGGTAGCCATCAAGCTATTCCTCTGGTTGAGCCTGCCCTCTTAGCAAAACTCTCGCACCGTAATATGACTGATCCTGGGTGGCCAAAGTTTGAACGAGTTAATCCTATTATTAACTGGTCCTACGGGGATGTCTGGACATTCCTTCGCGATCTGAACGTTCCCTACTGTAGCTTATATGACCAAGGGTGCGTATCACAGGAATCTGTACTTATCATGATCTCTTGATGTCTGTTGGCAGGTATACTTCACTTGGCTCGACCTATAATACTTTCCCGAATCCTGCCCTTCTCATTCCCGAAGGCACCGCCAACGGCCTCTCGTCCGACCCAACCACACCTCTCACTGCCTCATCTCTAATATCGCCGACCTCCGCCTTGACCCAGTTTCTGTCAACCACTCACACCGCCCCTTCTTCGTCAGATGACACTCCTCTATCTCCAACTGCAACCCTCTCCTCGTGTATGTCCAAAACGCATACGGTACCGAACGGATCATTACCACACACCATGACGGCGGATATCCAACGCTCACTGGACGTCGAGCGGGAGCCAAAACCGACCAACACTTCGACGCGGCGGTACTTGCCCGCTTATGAGCTGAAGGACGGCAGTCTTGAGCGGTGTGGTAGAGGCGCTCCATCGACAACACAAACTGCGCAGGTCGCGAAATCTAGCGCGTAAATTGTGCGGGTTTAGACAGTGGCGAGTGGGTTATTTATTTGTATCTTGTTGAGACATTGTTCTTGGACCTTGCATGTTCGAGCTTGCATCTCGGTTTAAATACTATGTTGTTGTTGAGTTACCTTGTAGTATTAGGTTTGGCGGTAATGTTCCCTTCAGTTCATTCATTAATTGACAGAACCGTTAGAGGTCCGTGACCTGATTTCGATGGTGGGACTTGCTCAGCACCCCGCCTACTGTATAAACTAGGACATAGGTAGCTTTACAAGAGCTTGAAGAGAGAGGGACATGAAATGAGCTGCCACACGCCCCAGTCGAGCTTCTGGCATACAACTATGTTCTTTCCACACCCAAGAATATAGACGTCGCGCCGAGATACAGATTTTGGCTTGCGCATTTAAACAACTGGGCTGTAGGTTCGTCGAACAATCCGACTTCGAAATTCTCTGGGGATCTGGAATGACAGGACATCAGCTGAATGAACAAAACAGGAGTAGTGAACGGTTGAAAATCACATTTTCTCTCAACCACCCTGGTGATAACTAAATACGCATATGTCACTTCCCCATAGGCAGTGGATCAGGTGGAACTCGAAGTTGGAGAAAGCTGTCAGCGTCGATGTGTCCAAAGGGTACTTCCATTGACAGAGACGGAAGAACGTTTGGACTAAGCAGCGACATACCCAGGATTTGGTGATCTCCTGGAACCCAAGCCATGTGATGTTAATGCTGACTGAGCTATCTGGGAATCCTCAAACGAACACGATTAATATAGCGTACCATGACTAAGTCTTGTTCCAGAACCCGCGTACCTATGGAGCTATGAGAATGCACACTATTCGAACGTCCCAACAGTTCTCGACGAAAGTCGTGCAAACGCGAATAGATACAGAACTCCTTGGACCGTTTTGGGTTTCGTAAAAAGTCCATGAATGAGGGATGGTGGAATTTGATATCCTAGTCGGGGCCGAGACCTAATACTAGACGCAGAGTCGCAGGCCTTTCGGTATTGTGACTCGGAAAGTCCAAGGATGTTAGCAAATTCAATAGCCTTCATTAAAGGTTTATACATCTTATGGCCCTCGGGAGAGTTGGAGTGGTCCGTGAGCAGCAAGATGTTCTGGATTATCGGGAGGACTTGTGAAGGGATGCACTGCATGATGAGGGTGTAGAATGGATCGGGCTCCGCCGGAGAATGTTCCGACTCGGTCCTCTTTTCGTTGAGTAAGGCAGTCGAGAGATCCGCCTGTAATTCGTTTACGGGACCGGACGAACTGCAATCGACGATGAAAGGAACGCTTGGAGCTACATAGACATAAGAACCCGCTGACAAGTTAACGAACGCCTTTCGTGTTTTCCCCAATTCGTACGTCATGCAGCGTAGGAGTTCGTAGTCAAGGTCCTGAGATACGGGGAGCTCGAGGCGATGTGATACTGAACGCACGCATTTCCTGGTAAAGGATGTAACAACTTGGAACTCGGGACGACTGAGGAATATCCAGCGGAAAGGTGTCGCCTGTTCCCGAACCGATTTCGCGATAATCTCAATGATATTGCACTGTGCGTGCCTGGCACATTCGTCAAGACCGTCGATAATCATTACCCATTCCCCAACACCCGCTTTATCAGTTCTGAGATGTTGTGAAGGTTTTAGCAGGAGCTCCTGGAATTGCTCAGTGATCGACTTTGCGACGAGGCTTGGATCCTTCTGGATTAGATGGTCGAGTATGTCGTTATATAATTTGGACTTCGTCGCAAGTTGATATGCAATTGAGGGGAAGAGGTAGTTTGGGTCATCCCATTCATTTGGACGGGAGAAGAAGAAAGCAGCTCCTAGCTTTTTTTGGGAAGCCAGGATATGTGCACAGGTCCGAGCCAGGAGCGATCTTTTAACCCCAGCTAACCCCTGCACGTAGAGGATGTGTTCACTGTGGGGCGAAGTGCCGAGCGTCCAACTGGTGATTTCATGGAGGAGAACTTGGCTAGTTGCTGGGTAGATGGCAAATAGCGAGCACCAGAATCGAAGAATGCGTCAGGCATAGATGCCTTGAGGAGTATTTGAATACCTGCACGTGTCGTCATTTGCTGATAGACTCAGAATAGTCTGAGACGGCTTACCAGAACCCTTCTTGCTGTTATATTAGGCATTTGGCTCACCTGATTGGTCCCGACATGGGTGATATTCTCAGCACATTGTGCATTATTGAGGATAAGATGAGTGTCTTGCGGGATGGACATGATGGTCTGAAGCAAAGGCTACACAGTGTAGCTTGGATGTTGCGGCTACGTCGCATGACCCTGCTACTTCATTCCCAAGGTCATGCCTGATTGCGCCTCCATTGTTGTTGCCATCCTGTTTGCGTACGGTGCAGTACAATTCAGGCCCTCAGCATCTCGTCGTGTTCGCATTCAAGTGTGGCGAAAGCCCGTTCGCAGCTGCCATGCAATCCGGCTGGTCATCCGACAAGTCAGTGCAACAGGCTCTGGTTTCAAGACATCAAAACGTCGCAGCTCCAATCAAACCCGACAGTCAAAGGTTTGGGTGATTAACCATTCAATGGTGGTGAGATGAAAGAACACAGATGTAAAGGAAGCACATAGATGAGATTATCCACCAATGAAGACCGTAATCACCCGCATAGACCAGCTCTCTAGCATTGATGTATCAACGGTTAGTGATACTCGCTCCTGGAGGGAGGTGTTGGCCGACATATCTTCAAGGGTCCTTGCACTGCACGAGGCAGAGGGTTCGGGCTACACGTGGCACTCGATGGATATAAGTGTAGACCACGGGAGAAGATCGGGCTCCACAAATGACACAGACAGTAGTGAAAGGGATGGATTGGAAGAAGCAAGTCCCTGTTCCGGGAGTCGAATTTGCTAAACCAAGCACAAGGATAAATGAACCTGGGGACGGTTTACAGCCTCATTGCATCGACCTGGCTCTGCTCTGGTCAACTCCTGCGTTTACGTATGTCTGAAGTCTCTGGGGCTGCCCTCCTTGGTCTCGTACCTAGGTATCGATCATGGGTGAGCATTCGATGTTCAGCACCTGCCACCAACAAATGGTGGCATAGAATAAAACTATCATTCTTTCTCGTCATTCAAAAGTTCTTGGGTGCACTTCTCACACTTAAATGAACCTTGTAGCCCCTGAGATCGACGTGTCCATCAGCTTTATAAGTCGTTCTGGCAGTATTGCAGCATTGAGTGTTTTTGTAGGTTCACTAGTCTCCTTGGTAACTTTGAGCTTGGGATAAGGGATAGAATCGCCCCAAAAGCTTATAGGCGCCACAATGAAGTCTGACGGAGGTTTTACAAAGTTTGTAAGACATGGAAGGAGGGACGGAGAAAGAACAAGCTCCAGCCACTTTATTCGCGTTTTAGAAAGCGTGATATTGTCACATGATCAGGAACGCCCGACGCGACCTAATTTATCAGGACAGTTCGAATTCCCAATTTGCCCATCACCTCCCCTCTCCACATTCACCCACGTTACTTGCACGTCCAACCATGCCTATAGAAAGACTGTGAGGCCAGTAATGCTTGGTCGCAATCAATGCTAATTGGAACGTTAGTCGCGAACAATTCATGGGCGATGCGCAAATGTTCTTTGCTCTCGGTCGAAACCAACAACAATCCAAACCCAAACCCAAGAACGACCCCAAACCCGGAGCTATTGTAAGGGTCTCTGTACATTCATCTTTAATGATTGTCTCAAAGAGTGATATGTAGTCTATTGGTTCAACAGCTTCCACTGTTTCGACAGTAACGACCGCATCAGCCGCGTCTACCAGTGCCTCACCAGTTGTCCCTGCCGCCCGACCAAGGACACGTCCAATTGTTCTCTCCTCCGACGAAGACTCGGATAACGATGAAGAAGGGGAGCAAGGCCTTGACGACGACGATAGCGACCTTGAAATTCTGTCAACGCCACCCCAATCTAAATCTCAATCTCAGCAATCGTACGTCTGTTTTCCATTGTCATTCCGTCAAGCCATTGATTAGCGTCCTTAGTAATTTTACTAAATTACCGACACAATTACCTAACCCAAGTACACGAACGAGGGCATTACAACCATCTGACGGGGTGAACCGGGCCAAACCAGCGCCTGTGCAAGCACACGGCGCGTATCAACCCTATTCCGTGCCACAGAATGTCATGGGGACTCCCATACATATACCTTCCAACAAGGATCTGCCGAACTTTGGATCGCCCATGAGGCCACCGACTTTTGACTACGACCGCGCACGAACGTCCCAATCCCAGCCGCAGTCACGACCATCATCCCAAACCTTGCCCTACCAACAGCAAAGAGCGGCTGGAATCCCAAATCCCCAGGTTCATATACCTGTAGCTGGATCATCTCGATACGACAAGGATGATATGACTGCGGGAGAAACAGAGAAGGCTTTGAGGGAGCTGATTTCGGGGAACATGAATGACGACGAGGAGGTTAAGATTGATGATGAGGATAAAGTTGTTGAAGGTTTTAGAGATGGAATCAAGCTGCTTGACCATCAAGTGGTTGGAAGAAACTGGATGGCAGGGAGAGAGAACCCTCAGGAGAAAAGGTATGGCGGTATATTGGCGGATGATATGGGGTAAGTGTCTTGTGCTACACGCGATTGTGGATGTGTTTTTCATGTTATCCATTCTCTAGTTTGGGTAAAACGATTCAGACGCTCACGAGGATTGTGGACAATCCTGCAACGAAGGCGGACAAAGATGATGGATGGTCAGCGTCTACTTTGTGGGTGAAACATCGCCTTCTTCTCGTATGGTACTTGCAACTAAGAACTATGGTTATTAGAGTCGTTTGTCCTCTCGCGTTGGTTGGACAATGGGCCGACGAGATTAAGAAGATGACCAAGCTCACTGTCCTCAAACACCAGGGAACCTCTCGTACAAATGACCCTATCGTCCTCCGCAGGCATAACATTGTCGTTACAACTTACGACACAGTCAAGTCTGAGTATGCTGCTTTCGTCCCGGAGGCCAAGAACGAGTCCAAGTCGAAGGAGCGCCAGAATCAAGAGGATTCCGATTCGGACGAGGCCGAGGATTTTGGCCGAAACGTTAGGAAGTCAGCGGCGTCGGGTTCGAAGAAGAAGGCTAAGAACGCATTGTTCCATGTTAAATGGTTCCGTATCGTTCTTGGTAGGTGTTATCGTTGTTCGGGTGCTCGGGGGAGCTCTGATCGCTCGTGTTTCCGGTCAGATGAGGCCCATAATATCAAGAACCATACGACTAAGGGTGCCATTGCATGTTGTGAACTGCAAGGACGCTTCAAGTGGTGCTTGACAGGAACGCCGCTGTGAGTTATCTGCTACTTACCAAGTGTGTTTCATGAACTCAGACTGTGAATCGTCCAGTCAGAACAGCGTTATCGAGTTGTATTCTCTTCTCAAGTTCCTTCACATCCGCCCTTGGTATCAATATGACAAGTTCAATATGGATGTCGCACAACCCATAAAAAACGGAAGAGGCGCTGGCACGGCAATGAAGAGGCTTCAAGTCGGTGGCTTTAGCTTTACCCTAGATTGACCTCCACTGACTGGAAGTTGTCAGTTCATTCTCAAGCAAATCATGCTAAGGCGTCGAAAGGATGACGTGCTCAACGGGAAGAAGCTTATTGAACTCCCGAAACGCACTATCGAGATTGTCTCGTGTCCTTTTGATGCTACCGAGAGGGCGTTTTACCGGTCTTTGGAGACCAAGATGGACGATGCTCTCCAGAAACTCATGAAGCAGGAAAAGGGAAACAACTATATTTCCGTCCTCTTACTCTTGCTTCGTCTCCGCCAAGGTACGCCGGGTGCGATTGACTACCATTAATGCCCCCTAATAGAGATATCTACAAGCCTGTAACCACCCGTTACTGGTTACCAAGGACTATAAAAGTGATCTGGAGGCTGTCGAGTCACAGGCGTCAAAGAAGGGCTCCGAAGCAGATGCCGATGACTTAGTTGCGGCTTTCGGCCAGATGGGCGTTACGCGAAAGTGTCAGATGTGCACAATGGAGTGTGTCATTTCGACTCGGAGATCTTGCATGCATACTTACACTGCTAAATAGGCTCAGTCCCTTGAATGCCGGACAAGGAAAATGGAGCGGGCACTGCGTGACCTGCATTCCTCTTGCTGAAAAGGCCGAGCTCGCCGAACGTGAACGTCCGGCGTCTGCCAAGATCCGGATGATCCTCAAGTTATTGCAAGATATCGACGAGAGGTCCGACTGTGGGGAGAAGACGATAGTATTTTCTCAGTTTACGTCGATGTTGGACTTGATTATGCCTTTCCTGAAGGAGAAAGGAATTCGGTTTGTGCGATGTGAGTCAATGCTTAGTTTGTCTTGTGGTGCATCGGTGATGTTAACGGTGCCGCTCTAGATGATGGATCAATGTCTCCTGTTGATCGGGAAGCCTCGCTCTCGAAGATCAGGAATAACGCTGATGTGAGGGTTATTCTGATCTCATTTAAGGCGGGCAGCACTGGTAAGCGGTCGTGGCAATAATGTACCCTGCTTGGTTGACTGGTTCATATGCAGGACTCAACCTTACTGCGTGCAATAATGTGATCCTTGTTGACCTGTGGTGGAACCCTGCACTCGAGGTGAGTTTGTTCGAGACGAGTCGAGAAACAATTTGTATAACTCAGTTGAACGCGTTAGGATCAAGCATTTGACCGAGCACATCGGTTTGGTCAGACACGCGATGTAAACATTTTCAAGCTCAAGATAGATGATACCGTAGAGGAACGTATCCTACTGGTACGCAGTGCTGTTCCGCTAACAGAGGCTGTTTCACTGATGAGCTTTGTGCAGTTGCAAGAGAAGAAGCGAGCGCTGGCGCAGGCTGCGTTAAGTGGTGACAAGCTGAAGAACATGAAGCTTGGGATGGATGACTTGCTTGCATTGTTCCGGTCGAATCCACGAGATGAGAGTGAGGATGAAGAGGGTTGGTAGATTCGAGTAGATTCCCGTACATGCGTTTGTTTCTTGCGTAGTTGTTGTAATGTGAGACCATGCCGCGGATCAGGGGGAGCAACGGCAAATTTAGTTCCCACGTCGTTTGGACTATGATCAATTCTTGCCATCGCTGATTCAACACCCTTCTCAATGATTCTTTCCTAATCTCTTTAAATACCATGGTTTTGTCCTGAATCATATCCACGACCATGACTGAACAACCTGCCTCCATTGCCCGGTATGTCCCCTTCTCCTGCTCACAACCTGGTCGGTCATGCTGACTATCAACAGAGAGGCAAAGACACTGCACAACGAACTCAAAGAACTCCTGAAGACCAAGGAACCTTTCGATAGAGATGTCGATTTCCGGCGAAAGAAGCGAGTGTTAATGTTGCCTCCGGCGTTTCACCAGGCTGACAACCCCAACAAAGTCTCCGGAGACATTACCTGAATCTGCTGCTCGTTCATCCATATGCGAAGGAATCCAAAGACATCGAAAATCACTTATGGATGCAGACGTCTTACTCCTTCATTGCTTCGTACAAGAACCGCATCACGATTCTCGACCGCGCAATATTGCAAAACGCCCGACAGCAGCAGCAGCAGCAGCAACAACAACAACAACAGCGACAAGCAGGACAGCAACAGCATCAAGCTCAGGATCACCAACAAGCTCATGCTCAAGCTCCACAGCGCAACAACCATCATGGCGTCGTCGAGTACCGGAAGCTTATTCAGCGCTTCAGACAATTCCTGGCAGAGGAGGAAAAGTTTTGGACTTTACTACTTCAGCGAATGTACCGAACGTTTGGACTCATGGAAGCAAAAGCGGCGTTGACTGAACTCGGACTGTTGTCCGAGTCGGAGGAGGCGGCAGCGAACACCAACCCCAATCCCGAAGGAGCCGAAACGACTCATCCCAGCGGCCGGATCCCGACTGGGCGCAACCATTACCAATTTCCTCCAGAGAACCCAGATCCTACCGCACTCCTGCCCTCATCTTCGAACCGGGGTAGTCGCCTTGCCATCTTCAGCAAAGCGCTTGTCTGCTTAGGCGATATCGCGCGTTACCGGGAGTTGTACAACGATGCTAATGGACGCCCGAGGGCGGGGCATGACTCGGCAATGCCTGTGAGGAGGAGGAATCGGAGGGGACAGGAGATTATACCTCGCGCACGGAATTACGATAAAGCTCAAAAGTGCTATGACCAAGCGCGATTGCTTGTGCCGAATGAAGGGAATCCTTGGCATCAACTCGCGATTCTCTCGTCTTATCGGGGGGATACTTTCATGTCGCTCGTGCATTATTACCGGGCTCTTTGTGTCCAGCAGCCGTACGACACGGCAACGGACAATTTGAATACGGTGCTATCTAGAGCTCTGGATACATGGAAAGGGCGGAGCCGACGAGAACGAGAGAAAGTACAGGAGTCGGGGGCAGCGCCGCACGTGCTTGTCGAGACCTTCAGAGAGCGGATCATTGTCCTACACGCATTGTGGCGTCTTGGAGCAGAAAAGGGCATTGACAAGTACGTGTACATGGTTTTCTTGATGGCCTAATTCTCACGTGCTGAAAGGATGGATTCGATCGGCCGCAAACTCGACCACCTTGTCCACTGTGACTTTAATTTGCTTGTTTCCGAGCGGCACCTTTTGGCCGACACCATCTCGCATATCATCGTCCTCTCAGAGAGCGCGTTTTGCAAACACCGCATGGTCCGCCCCAAGACGGAGCGTCCAGTACCTGCAAATACATCTATCTTGCTCGACTGGCGCATTATCCGACATATACTTGATCTTCACTCTACCCTGCTCAACGTTGGGAAGACGGAACTAGCAGTACCGCCCCCCTCTGACGTTGATGTCGGCGAGAACAGTCTTGCACTGAAAATCACCGCAGTTTTCAGGAGGACCCTGCCTGGTTTGCGAATCGCGAGCAAATGGCTCAGAGCGAACTTCAAGACTCTCATGCAGGATCCAGAGTATGTCGCATTCCGGGAACAGGAGAAGGCAAAGGGGATCGAGGTATCAAAGGAGGCTCCTCACAAAATTAGTGGATATTCTATCAGGACAGTTGAGTTCTGGAAGAGCTACGCAGATTTCGTGCGCGCGCTAGAAGAGGCATTCCCAAAGAGCAGTTTGCAGGCGCTCACTTCGCCTCTGGACGAGGACATAGATATGCGAGGGTTTTTGCCGTTGAAGAAGCTCATGGGCGAGGACAATGAAGGAGATGATCAGGGGTCTCCACAGACAAGGGAGAAACCTCACCCGAACGCCGAGCAATTGATGAGGATATATGATTTGCTGGAGGATGCGAAACTTTTGGTAGAGCTCCCTGTAAGTCTGATGGCATTTGTGGTGCCAGCGCTAATGCTGATGCGATAAAATTCAGAACTCTCCTATTAAGTTGGAAGCCAACCGCATTGTTTTCAATCAGGAAATGGTGGAGAAGATGCGGCCAGCCAGCCATCCGGAGATTTCGAGAGCACCCTCCCATCAGCCTCAAACAAGTCCCCGAGCTGAGCAGCTGTTGGCTCCCGAGCTCGATCACGATGAAGAAGTGGTTGACGAAGGGTCGCCTACAGAAGATGCAGAGGAGGATCTGCTGGAGCGAGCAATCCGGGCGCATCAGGAATTCGAAGACGATGAGGAGGAAGAGCAAATCGTGTATCCCCGGTGCGTACTCCTGGTGTCCACTCGCTGCATGCGACTAAGAAAAAATACAGACCAGCAATGTCTCCCGTACTGAAGCCAGTGCAGTCTCCCCCTGCTCGGATACCTCTCATCACTTCAGGAGTCAACCCCATCTTGAGTCCCGCAACGCTTTCGCCCAAATCGCCCACCAGCGCGCGAAACCATGCCATCCCACTTCCGAGTGCGTCTCATGCAGTACATACAACCACCGCCGAGGACCTCCTGAAGGACGTGATGATGGGCGTCAATAAGAGTAGCGAGCCTGCCGCGCCCTTTATGCAGAGCATATGGTCAGCTTCGTCAGACGAACAGTCGCTCCGATTCGCTGCTGGAAGCAGCCCTCCCAAGAACACGTACCAGTCACCTCGACAGTACCAGCATGATCTTCCCCAAACCTGGACCTCGTCCTTCAGTAGCGGGGGCTCCCATCTAGTCCAAAACAGCGTTATCGGGGCGTCCCAAACCACACAGTCTCAGCTCTCGATGGGTTCTGGTCTGAACAGTCAATACGGGCATCAACGTCTCCCATCGCTTTCATCAACTACCTATCAAACCTATCCCGCGTTTAACCAAACCGAGTCCCGGGACCCGCCAGTATATCCTCGCCTCGCACAACAACAAATATCAACCTCGAGTCAAGCGCCAACAGATCATCACTATCCCTCATTCTCTCCACCGCAAACTATGAGCAGCTCAGCGTTTAGCAATGTCATTGGCACTCCCGTTACCTCGGTTGCTGCAGCCTTTGGCAATCCGTTGGCGACCGTACCTACATCTCCACGTTTCAATAGCGGAGGTGCCAACACAAGCCTGCATAACCATGTGCGACAGATGTCACTTGGGCAAACCCATCATTCGCCACATCACTCGCACTCTCATAGACCGCCCGTGCCTGGACAACCATTTGCATCCATGCCCCAGGCGTGGTGATTGGTTGGCCTCCGGAAGTCAAGGGAATCCTTACAATACCGAGCGAGATACTTCTCGTTACCTATAGAATGGTGTGTTTACCCGGCTAATGTCCGATAGGGATTGGATCCTGTGGTTCTCTATGATCCCCGACTGGGAATCTTCCGGATCCAAAACGGCGACTCTGTCCTCGCATCTGGACCCCAGCAAGAGGTTCGCACCATGCTGGGTCCTTCTACACCCTTCCCCGTTTACCAGTGGAAGTTCCTGAATGCATCTTCCTTTTTCGCTCCACCCTATCGCCATTGCCTTCCTCTATGCTTCGTGCTGCGGAGACGTGAATTTGGTTTGGGTTTCGTACGCTATTCAAGACACTCGCTGTCCCCTATGTTTAGTTTATCGTGTCGACCTGATGAAACACTCGAACTAAAAGTGACATATTTTCTTATTTCCGCTTTCTGCTCTTTTTCTCGTGATTGTCTGCGTCCTATCCGTCTCTATTAGTGTTTCCTGAGTCCTCTTTATGGTCGTCTCTTTGTACAGACTTTCTTATTTCATTTCATTTCCCCTTTCCCTGTTCCATGTCTAACCATTTCTTTGATCTCGTATTCCCCTGAATCGTTCTTGTTCCAACCGTGTTTTCACCAGAGTTCCAGTGATTATCAATGCTACATCAGAATCCGTAGCAGATTCCGTAGTACCTCCTGTTTGCGGAGACTCGAACTTCCACACTCCAGAGCTTGAAGTACGTTGTAAATGCCATGGAGATCAATGATATCGATGCATTGAGATGCGACCGATACAACATCCTGCCTCCCGATCATACGCTCTCTGCTGCTTCCGATATCGATGTGGATGTATTCTGGCCCTCGGACGCAATTTCCCAAGGTTTCTTTCGTGCCTGCGCTGTCGATTGGCTGGGCGGTGCCTCCTGTCACCCATCGCTTGAGTCAGTTAGGGCTGACAACTAGGGACGAGAAACACACATTAATAGCGTTCGGGATGACTTTGTTGTTGGGAATCTCATCAAGCTTGCCCGCTTCAATAAGCTCTTTAAGTTCGGCGAAGGTTAGGACTCGGGGTTCCTCCTCGCCTTTGGGTTGTGCTGTGGCTGTGGTGGATTTGGACTTGGTATCAGGAGACGCAGTTGCAGCCGGCGTTGAGGATCGGGGAAGAGGGGATCGTTGCTGCCGGAGGGATTCTTCAAATGCTTTTGCTTCCTCTAGGGTTATCGAGTTTCCCGTCGTTCTGTAAACACCACATGGGCATCAAACACTTCGCACGAGAGGAAGGGGGCAACGGAGCATACTTATTGAAATAGAAGACTCTCGTACGTCTCAGGATCTCTTCTTTTTCTTCTGAATTTGGGTTATTGGCTAGTGCGTTGTTGGCTAGGATGTTCGCTAGACCTTGCTTTGCAAGAAATAAAGGGGGTGTTAGTTGGTTGATATTCAGGTGATGGATTGGTGCGCCAACCTGGTAGACTTGGTCGCTGTCGAAAGGATAGGCTGCGTATTCATCAAGGGGAGTCTTTTGGCTCATGACTCGAAGTTCTGTATGGCAAGGTACGTTGTAGGCGCGATGGCGAACTGTCGGGATGTATTCGCTAAACGGGTCGGGAGCGGTAATCAAAGGGCGGGGGTTACATCACATGTCATATGATAATACTCATCTGGCAATGAACGTGTGAACACTCGACGTCCTAAATTATTCCGGCAGTAGAATACATATTCTGCTGGGTCATCTCGATAAAGGAGATCCAAGTCGAATTCGATAGACGCGAAGTCAAGGGTGTTGTCATCCCTGGTTGGTGAACTGGATATTATATATACTGTGTGATACTTCTCTGAGCATTTAACGCACAGTATGTCCATTCAATCACTCACAAGTAGAAACCGCGAGGTGGTATTGACACCTACTTATTCACGGGGGTCTATCGAGCTATCTTCTAACACCATATGAAAGAACTTGGAAACAATTTCCTTGGGAGGAGGCGAAGGGACTTGGAAGGCGGAGAAGTAGATGAGAAGCACTTGAGTCCGTGTTGATGAAAGTATTGGCTAGGGTGCAACAAGCCATGTAGGATAGAATAGAAGGTATTTCTAAAGTGGAATCATACAATTTCTCAGTTTCTTTGGTTCAAACGAGTCGGCGGGTGCTCGGATCGGCGGTTCACATAGGATCCAGCCTGCTACCAGTTGTTGACCTCCTTAGTGATAAGAAGTTGTGTGTGGCAAGACTAACGCCTACGAGAATGTAGGTAAAGGTATTTGACAAATGGAGTGGACGTAGATCCCTAAGCCCGGCCGGGGGAGTAGGCTGAGGCTAGGTAGGCGTGATATCAGGATTCGCTTTCTTGATTCTAAAAACGTGCCTTTATCGCAATTTCGCGCAACGAGGTCGGCTTGGAAGACGATCGTAACAACCTAGTCGAAGTGTGAATCTGCTCGATGGCGCGTTTGAGTAGACTTAGGAGGGGAGGATAGCGATGTTCATGAGCTTTAAGCTTCACCCTAACAAAGACTGGCTTTGTCCGACATTACATTCCCCTTTGGTTGGGCCGAGGGGAACGTGCGCGACTATCAGCACGACGGGTTTTGGGTTTCGCTTCCGTTTGGGAGTCCGCGGCTAGAGGGAGTGAGCTTGTTTGCTTTCTCATCTCTGCTGTTGCCCAATTATTCTCGAGCCGCATGCCACTGTCCCAGATTTTCTGAAGCGACGCGCGTATTTGTTGGATCAAGTCGGGATATGGCGCAAGGTATAAACGTGAGTCAGGGTAGCAGATGTAAGCCCAATCTATTATTTTATTTACATCAGGAAGATATCGGAAATGGTGAGATCTCACTCGTACCTGGTAGGATCCACTTGTCCCCTCGTTCGCGAACCTCATTGTCGCTGAACACGATTTTTTTAACACCTGGTTGAACCTCTTCGGCTCTTGCTCCTCGCGTGACAATGAGATTGATCGCTTCTTTGAGTTTTGTGCGGAGCCTCCGTCGTTTGACTGCATGTTTGTGCGTCCGTGCTTTTCCAATAGAAAAGTATAAGCTCATGGGAATTGAGGTCTTGGGATGTGGTAACAGAACGGGCGGAGCAACCCATTTTGAGAGATCGATTAGGTCGGATGACCGTCTATGTTGTGCCTCAGCCAGCTGTTCCAGTTTGAGCCTCCTCCGCAATTCCGACGCACGATTGGCTCGGTTGGTCCAAGTGTCAATCTCTGGCCATACAGGGGACCCAGTTGAGTCAGGATTAGGAATGAGGAGAGCATTCGGAAACGCGTTAAGCCAAAAGTATTCCGTCTGAGCAAAAGGAAAGAATTTGTATGGTGTCTTCGCGGCAGGGTGCGAAGGGTCCAGGATACCTGAGCCTATTTTGCGTTGGCAGAGTTCGCTTGGTGAGCCTGGGTGTTGGCGATAAAACTTGAAAAGTTGTCAGTAAGT
The DNA here is from genome assembly GCA_018524725.1 of Podaxis mareebaensis. Taxonomy (NCBI): domain Eukaryota; kingdom Fungi; phylum Basidiomycota; class Agaricomycetes; order Agaricales; family Agaricaceae; genus Podaxis; species Podaxis mareebaensis. The sequence continues at coordinate 25,897 of JAEUWP010000358.1, read as the reverse complement.
TTATACGGTATATTGATGCTTCAGCACATACGTGTACATGAGTATAGACTGGAGGTTTTGCAAGCCTAGCAAGGTTTGGACATCTGGACATCCCGCTGGAAGCATCAACGTCAAAGAAATTGGAACTAATGAAATCTGTTTGGCTCAGAAGTCAATGACAAGCAAGCAACGTCACAGTCACTTGTTGATCACTTGACATTCGTCGGACATGTATTTGACAACACTGGCCTGCTCATCCCTTCTTCGCAACCATGTCTACGTCGTCTGGAATGAACAAACTTGCTGCAGAGCGCAATCAGCGTCTACTGCTTGAGCTCGTCTCTAAACCTGGAAATGGTGCGTCTGTCCCACCCAGCTCTATCAGAGTCTCACCGCTGCCCCTCCCTCAGATGTGTGTGCGGATTGTAAATCAAGGAATCCACGATGGGCGTCATATAATCTGGGAATTTTCATTTGGTGCGCTCTTTACTTCATGTAACTCATAACAAGCTGCCTTCCTAATGACTCCCTCAGTGTTGGATGTGCCAGCATTCATCGTAAAATTGGAACTCACGTTTCCAAAGTGTCTGTATCTTTACTTCCGTTGGCAACAACGTGCTGACATGACAACAGCAAGAGCCTGACTTTAGACTCGTGGACCAAAGAGCAGGTAGATGTATGTCGGGGTCATGCTCTCGGAGTGGCTCACTGCTAAAAATATCGCAGAGAATGAAGGAGATGGGCAACGTTAAATCCAACGCTATCTACAACCCAAATGAAGTCCGACACCCCCCTCCTCCGAGACTAGACGACCCGACTCGAGACAATGATCTTGAACAATATATCAGATGTACGTCCTGTGGTTTCTTTGGACTACCCAGACTAACTAGCCTCTTTAGCAAAATATGAATATCGACGGTTCATGGACAAGAATGCTCTTGTTGCCTCGAAGCTAGGTCCCTCTAGATCTGCTTCCTCTGTCGCCCCCCGCGCAAACTCGACGCCGCCTACCCAACCGGTTGTAAAACCTGCGCCGCCACCCCAAGAGCCGAAGACAGCCACTGATATTGCCGCAACTATGTTCTCAACGGCGAAGCCTCAGCTGCAACCCCGAACAACGCTTTCACAACCCACTCAAGTCGTTCCTAATCCCCCTCCCACTCGCTCGGTTTCACAACCGGTTTTGCCACAAAATGCATCACAAGCAACCCCGACAGCGACAAAACCAGAGGGCGTCTGGGCAGACCTGATATCTCTACAAGAACCCTCGGCGAATGCCTCCTTGCCACTCCAGTACCAGGCTGGTCCTGCTTATAATGGTTTACCCATGAGTAGCACTACACCAGCCGGGTTTTCAGGTTTAGGGGCTAACCCCTTCGGCAACATAACAAGCCCCACTACGATCGGTCTATCAGCAGCCAACCCATCTCTCAGTCCCTTCCCGCAACAGTCGCAAGCTACGAATCCGTTCGCACAGCAATCCTTTTCATTGCAAACATCCTTGTCCACGTTTCCGACCTCGGCATCAACACCATTTAATTCTAACTCACCCCAGATACCACCGAGCTTCAGCCAGTCGAACACACCTTTCCAAAGTCAAATTCAACCACAAACGACCTCAATACCTTTCCATCAACCACAACCCCAACCTTCTTCGTTCGTGCCATCGCAATCTCAGCCTCAATTCCTTTCGTCGAGTCCGAACCCGCAATTCCTGGCATCACATAGTCCACAATTGCAATCAACGACTCCGAACCCCTCCCTTCAGAACTCTACACTCCAGCCGGGATTCAGCTCCAACGTTGGCGCAGGGGTTGGGATAAGCGGGGTGGGTTATATGACACCAAGCCCACAACCCTTCATGAACGGGATGCAAGGGCCGACTCAGGGTCCTGCTATAAGCATGCAATCGAATGGATCGCATGGTTCCGGGTTTGGACAGTCTCAGCAGACGATAACAATGCATAATCCATTTGGGCAAATGCAGTTCGCTCAAGGCGGGTTCCCAGGTCAAGCTCAAGGAACCCAGTGGGGTCCACTCTAATCACTGCTTTCCTTCTACTTGCTGGGTTTGATGTCGGGAATGTGAGATATATGCTGACTTTTTAGGCTTTATGAACGGAATAATTTGGAACCGCGGTGTCTTTTTTTCGTACCTTACTGTCATTAGGATAATTCTGGAACAGTTGTCGCCACCTTGTACCGCTATCTCGTGAACATCTCTAGCTCGCACTCAATTCCCTTCAGGGGCTCGTATAGACAAAGTGAGACAAGACGTCCTTTTCTTAATTGCGACTCACGTCAAGTCGAACAGGTATAAAGTATTGATGAAGGGTGTGCTTAGAATAGAATGCGCGTCGGGGTTGATCCATTTCCCTCTGAAGAATTGAGAATTTACCACGCGGAATCCGAAGCAACTCAACTTTCTTGACTCATCCAAAGGGGATGGAGTCGTTGACAGGGAGCAAGTATTGATATAGTAAGGCTACTTCGGAGCCGTGGGTTCCCGTTTTACCAGCAGAAACCAGAGAAACTATCCAAAATTGAAGAACAAAATTTCGGGGTGAGATTCAAAACTCCCAACGTTGCGCTCTGGTCATAAGAACTCACCGGCATCCTCCGTGTTTGGCAGATGTTCGATTTTTGGATCGAATAACACTATTCCAACCAAACCCCTATCGACTAAGCACTCCCACGTCCATCCCATCTGTCAGTTTCCAGTGGGATTAGTTGCTATCTTCTCTATCAAATGACTATGGGTCTTCAATGCAGCAACTGTGTTCTCACAAATGTACAAAACCTGTGTGAAGGGTTAATAGCACTATCCACCATCTGATTCACCGTGCGACTCGACTTACCATCATCACCGCCAAGGTGTCAGCAATTTATCCAAAGCCAGGTGTCAGGCCTCTTGCACAGGATTGAAATACTCGCCCCGAAGGTCAAAAGGCTTGATACCCCCACCTTCAATGAACGCAATGCTTTGTCAACTCGTTGGGCTGTTTGCAATCTTCGCAACCCTTGCTCGATCAACGCCAATATTTCGGATCGACAATGCCGAGGTAATCGGTAGCGACACAGGCAGCGCTTTTGCGTTTCTTGGTCTGCCATACGCATTGCCTCCGTATGTAATCCTTGTACCACGTTTGACTTAACAGACTAATAGGATCAAATTTCTAGCGTCGGCGATCTACGTTTCCGAAAGCCACAACCCATCCCTTCTTACACGGGCATCATCAACGCAGTTGATTTTGGCCCCTCCTGTCCTCAACAGCCGTTTGAAGTTCCATTCCTATCTGGCCTCCCCCGACAGGTCGTTGATTTTTTCGCGAACATCTATCTCAACGCGCAGACACCACAAAGCGAGGATTGTGAGTAATGGTACCCAGATTCGGAGGCTACAAATCAAGATGTGTCACAGGTTTGACTATCAATGTTTTCACTCCTGATAGTGTCACCAGCAATTCTCGGCTCCCCGTTGCAGTAGTACGTATCTTGCCACCCTAGTTGAGGACATACTATTTACATTTCTGTTAGTACTTTTACGGAGGTTTGATTTACTTTCCTTGTTGGCAAGCCTCGCTGCAGCACTAATGGCGCACTCTAGGTGGATTCGAGACTGGAAGTTCCGAGCCGTAAGTTGGCGAGAAATCATGATTGCTATATCGTAATTGAAAACGATGCACAAGAATTGATGGCTCAACATTCGTTGGGACCGATATGATTTTCGTCACCTTCAACTACCGGCAAGTTCACTTTCCTCGAAATTTGCTGTCACCCTCACCTGAAATGTTTCTAGGGTCTCAGGTAATCATCGTGTATTCTCGAGCTGGGGAAACAACGATTCAACTTCCTCTAGGTTTCGGATTCCTTGCCAGTAAAGAGGTAAGGGATGCTGGGGCCGGCAATCTTGGACTACAGGATCGTATGTGGAAACTGCCGCTGGTCCGTATTAGCGATCTGATCTACTCTCTCAACACAGAACGAGAAGCCCTCCGATGGGTTAGGAAATATATCAGCTCATTTGGCGGTGACCCAGATAAAGTCACTATGTGAGTTTTACCCAATTTACACTATTTCATCGTTGATCGACGCGTTTCAATCTTCCAGTTGGGGTGTATCCGCAGGTGCAATTTCCATCTCGTTACACATGGTTGCAAACGACGGCAACAACGAAAATCTTTTCCGTGCAGCAATTATGCAATCGGGAGCTCCCATTCCTGTTGGGGACATTACCAACGGCCAAGTTTATTATGATCAAATAGTCGCAGATACCGGATGTGCAGGATCCAGTGATACTTTGGCTTGCCTCCGTACAGTTCCATATAGTCGGCTCAAGCCAGCTATTGACAAGATTCCCAGCATTTTCGATTACCAGGTCAGTTTGCATAGTTATGAGGTAGATAACCGGTCTGAGGCAGCGTTACTAGGCCACACGTTTAGCCTGGCTTCCCCGTGCTGATGGTACTTTCTTGACCGCTCATCCTCAGGCATTGGTTGCGCAGGGTAAAATCGCGCGCGTTCCCTTCATAACCGGTAAGCCACTAAACTTCATTTCGCCACAGCTGGAGTTCCTTATCGATACGACAAGGTAATTGTGACGATGAAGGGACATTGTTCTCTTTCTCTACACTCAACATTACGTAATTCGAAAGTCTGATATAAACGTCATCGAGACCGACTGATAGTATGTTGACTTAGGACCGATGCCCAGTTCCGCCAATACATTAAGGAGGTCTACATTCCAGGGATTAACGATGACCAACTGAACACGTTAGCCCTTCATTATGCCGACGATATACAAAAGGGATCCCCATTCGACACAGGCATATTTAATGCCATCACCCCGGAATTCAAAAGGATCTCGGCCCTCCAAGGAGATCTCGCCTTCCAGGCTCCTCGTCGTTGGTTCTTACAACACACGTCTGGTCAGCAACCGATATGGGTCTATCGTAAGTAATTCTCAGTCACGGGGATGGACTTTTGTGTACTAAACAAAACACAGTGAGCAAACGACTCAAACTCACCCCAATTATCGGCTCTGTAAGGCGGTGCTATTGAATAATGAGAATTGGTCCCTGTATTCACCTCCATTTTTAGTCACACGCGTCCCTTTTACAAGTCGGAGGCGACCTCAAAGGATATCTTCGCCGATTCGTCAAACACTTGGATCCAAACGACAACAGTCTCTTAGGCACACTTTCCTACAAGTGGCCTCAGTATACCACGGAAAAACCAAGCGAGATGATTCTGAACGACGGTCTCATTCCGATGTCCACCGGACAGGATACTTTCCGTCTCGAAGCCATGAACTTCTTAACCAATCTGAGTCTCGTGTTGCCTATTTAGTGATGTCTGAGTGGTCATTCCTTATTGTTGGTTTTAAAACGTGTGCGCTTATGGTGGAGAGCATGGGTATACGGTATTCATTTAGTTTTCACTTGCAATCACACTAAAGTAGGAGAGCTTTTTTGGTGCGGATGTAACATACAGTCTATTGTCGTTGAGTGTCCATTTACCAACACGAAATAAGTCTGGATCAATGGCTTACAACAAGCATAAACAACACTCAGCAAGAGGCATATACGTGCGATCGGACGATTAGATCTTGTCTTCCTTCTTTTTACTACCTATCTTGACACACATGTCCTCGTCCTCTGCTTAATAAGCACGAGAGGCGAGACCAGTGAGTGGTACTTCTGAGACCTATCTTTTCTTGGTGAGTCCCCGGACTCCCATATCGATCATTAGTTCGCTGTTATCATATCGTAGTAACTTCATCTATCTTGTGTTAAGTCAAGTAGTCTTTTGATTAGTTGCCTTATTGCATGCTCCGCCGCGATGGCTCTGTGCAGTACTACAAGGTAGAATAATAAAACTCACTGTTTTATATGGTGCGCACAGCGAGAATACCAAACCACAAAAAAACATTACCCGATTGCCGGATCATAGCAGCAACTCGTTTCGATCGAGTGACCTCGGGGTTATGGGCCCCGCGCGCTACCACTGCGCCATGCTGCTTCCGTGAATAAAGGTCACAGAATTTTATATAACTAATCTATTAAGGCGGTGCACGGAAAATTGCCCAACACCCTCAACTCCAATACAAATACTTGGAATCAATGGAAGATCGACATCGTACTCATCTACGCGATTGTTTGGTAAGTCAAAACTGGAGAACTCCAGAGTTTGAGAGTTCTCATGTCCCTTTGCCACATGTCCATCCTCACGGCGAGCACGATGTGGCCTGAAATGAAAAGGTTTCATTGCATTGCACAGTCCGCAAGGCCGTTCCCGGGACATGAATAAGAGGGTTGAGTAGTACTTCTTGTGAGCGGCATCATCGAGTTGAGCTCTATCACCCTCTCCTAGCAACGCCTCCAACCAATAATACCGACTACCACTCAAAGTATTCATTATAACATGTCCTCAGCTCAGAAGTTCGACACAATTGCATCCTCAACAGCTTCTTCCCATTCCTCTGGATCCCAGAACTCGCTCTGCCACGGCAGTGGGAGCTCGTACTGGAACCATCGTTCCACCGCAGGTCGTTCGGGCAGCACCGCCCACCTTCGTGTCATCTCCAACCCAGCCGACTACGTCCTTCCAGGAGTTGCGCCCGATACCCACATCCTCTATGCCATTGCAGGCGCCAGGATATACCATAGCACACAGCTCACGACAAACCATACTGGTACCCTCAGCTTCGGGAGGAGCCACGGGAGCTCCAAGGACAAAAATAACGGGAGCCAGTGGACTTATTCGCACTTGAAGGGGACATTGGTCTTCGGTCGGGAGAGGCACTGCACAAATTCCGAGGCGGTAACTGTTGATCAAATCATTGCTGGGAATCGGGGAGAGGGCGAAGAACATAACGGAGAATGGTGGTTTCAACTCGTCGACGACGCGGCCGCAAAGGTCGTGTGGAAATTCAAGATCCCGCTGGGTTCGGGCGCGAAGTTCAACTATGAACTTGACCGACCGTTTTTCCATGTCTTCCAAGGCAGTGTAAGCGTCTTTACGTCTTTCATATCCACCTCGGTACTAATCGATTGCTGTGACTCCCAGAGCCGAAAGTATGGGTTCCTGTTCGATGATGATAAAGAAGCAGCCGCCTTCTTGAGCGAGGTTACCACGCGGACCACAGCTGCCACAGCTCTGGGTACGTCTTGGGATCTTTGTGAGTTACGGGGTGACCCTCAACTCGTCTCCGTCATAGCCAAATCTCCCAAGAGCCGCTCCCGCAGCCTCAGCATCAAATCCAGCAAAAGGCTGAAATCCAGGGAACCTTCGTCTTCTCCTCCATCCACGAGTGTCTCAACGCTAATGATCTCCTCTCCCACACCCGATTCGTTCAAACATGTAGCCCACATCGGTTTCAATAACACTAGTGGCGCTCTAGAAACCTCCAAAAACCTCGACCCATCCTTTCGTGAAATTCTGGCTGATTTGCAAATGCAGACTGGTAGCGATGTAACGGAAAGCGTGGTCCTCGAACACCTTGACTTTATTCAAGGCTTCTGGAAAGACATTGACACCATCCAGAGGAGCGCGAGTAACCGGCCCGTTGCAGCGAACTAAGGAGTCTAGGCCGGTCGTTTATATCCCAGTGAAAACAGTTGGGGACGTTCTCGTCTTATATACCTTGATGCCCGAGTTTATATTAATTATTGATGGTTGCCGAGTCCAGGAGGTTCGGTTGTGTGTACTTTACCGCAATAACGCAAACCAAAAATCCATTACAACGCGTTATACACCGGAAGCCGCAGCATAAAGTATTAATAGTGTCTGTTGAAGTGGGAATGCAACGGGAATTGAGGTGTGGTTGGTGATTGGTGACATCTAAAATCGGGTCAAGTCCCTCCCAAAGATCCCTGATCAGGTAAATTAGGAGACAAATCGATGAAACATCATATCAAACTCACAATTGAGGAACCAGTATGTTGGCACCAGTATCCTACGGATGACATTCAGCAGGTGCGTCTCGAATTCAGGAATCATAATCTCACTTATTCCTCCAGCTTAGCGTCGCGGTGAAGTAGGCAGAACGCCACAGTAGCCAGGCGAGGCGACCAGTTTCTTTTGACATGAACGTGTCCTCTCCCGACGACCGATCATAGATAGCATTCCTGCAAACCTGTTAGGCCTACGTATCTGGAGCAAATCAGGGCCCTGCTGACCAATTTCCAATGTACGCCAAACTGCCCCGGTTGTGGAACTCGAAAGGTTTCGGATGCTCCTTGTCCCTTGCAAGGTTGTTCAGCTTGGAGACCATATATCCCGCTTTCTGGCTGGCGACTGGAACAGGCATTTGGATCAATTGGCTCAATGGGATTGAAGCTAGATCGGGACTGTATGCTTACCTTGTGCTGTTGCCGGCAGAGGTGCGTCCTCTATTGTGGCCGCATCACCGATGGCCCAAACATCTGGATTTGGTTCGTTGGTATCCTTCATGATGACGTTGAGATGATCGTCTGTTATTAGACTGGGAAGGCAGGCAACTCAGGACGACTGTGACACCACTATTCCAGGAGGAACAAACCTTTGGGTCTTGGGATGTTTTTTTACATCGGAGATTGCGGAAATCAATGGATTAGGTGCTAGGCCTGTGCTCCAGACGAGAAGCCCAAATGGCACTAAGAACTACTCAGTCAATCGAGAGTGACTACCACCACGATTGCATGAGATTACGCACCTTCGCCGCGTTCTTTCACAAACATTTTGCCCTATAACTCGTTGAATATTGCACAAAAGGAGCAAGCGAAGGGCATACTGCTTCAACACGTTCCACATGGTGATTTGTAAGGATACTGACACCCTCACGGGAAAACATCTTCTCTGTGTACCTGACCTCAATAAGCCGATGAATGCGCAACAGACGATAATGGACACACTTGACTAATGACCGATCAAAATTACTCAGGATACTATCGGCAACATCATAGAGTGTGATCTTCGTGAGCTTCACAAGGTTAGGGTAGTGAACGCGAGCATCACTATCAAGTAGGTCATGAAGTTCCGCAGCGAACTCGACGCCAGTAGGACCACCACCTATTAGGGCCATACACTCATTGAGACCAGGTGGGCAATCTTACCAATATAGACGTACCAATGATGCAGAAATTAAGCAAATTCCGACGTTGAATGTCGGACAGAGTCGGTTGGTTCGCCTGTTCAAAACCTGTGTACACATGAACAACCGAAAAACTCCGAGGCTAAAGCTCTGTCATACTTACATTCGAGAATGCGGCTGCGAATTCTGCGTGCGTCCTTGACGTCTTTGAGAAAGTGGGCGTGCTCCTTCACCCCCGGAATGTTGAAAGCTGATAGTCCAGTCATTTGGTGCTCATGGCCTACGCCAAGCTAGGCTCACTTTGGGAGTACGCGCCAACGGCCACGACGAGTTTGTCGTATCGCATTTCAAATGGGGTATTGCCCGTGGCGCGGTATGTGGTATCGTCAGATGGGGTTGGATCAGCGGATTGGCTCGCTACTGGTCGTGTAGCAGGCATCTATGAGCAGCCAAACTCGCTTAAGATATCTGGAACAGTGGGCTTGATAGAGTAGATACGAACACATTTCAAGGTTTTGCGCTTGAAATCTATTTTCGCAGTTGTGAGATCCATGAGTAAACAAGAGGGACAACACGTACCAATCTCATCGCACCACGCTTGGTAATATGTCTATTACACCCAGAAGTCAAAGATATGGAATATCGAGGGGTTCGTTTTTTGCATACCACGGCAGGAACGTATCTTCGAACCTGAGACCATGGTTAGACCCGCGCATTCGAAAAAGGGAAAACTGAGGAACACACGGGCTCGACTGCAGTCCTGAACTCCAACGTTCCAACAGAAGTGCTTGCGAGTAGCGGTGTGAAGTTGAAATACGTAGAAGGGGAGACGACAACAACGTCTGCGGTCGCAGGACGGGTGAATCATGCGCTACCTTATGACGTCAGACGTCAGTGACATACCATATCGTTGCTTGTCAATCCCTCGAAGTAGTCCATAGCCGCCCCATCCTGAACCTAAAATCACAACACGCTCTTTTTCTCTCACCGCCGTCGAGCTGAAATTACGCGCTGAGCAGCATATCAAGGTCGGAGAGCAGCCTGCGGGGGTAATGGACCTGGAGACCAAAGCTTGTCTCAAGACCGAACGAGCAGCACCCTGCATCGTAAAGATAAGAGGAGAAACAAGAAGGCAGGGTCCGACATGAATAGATGAGCATAGACTAGCTTAAGTATGAGTGATATGCCAAGTGGAACAGTAAACTCCCGGGAGATGTCGGACAACTCATCTATGACGTGAACCTCCGCTATTCTCTGCCTGCCTCTTTTAGTCATGAGAGCCAGCCCCTCTTTCATTGACTCGACGACGGAGAGCGTCCATCCTGTGCTAGCGTTCCGATTTCCTCCTCGCCGACATTCATCTTTTGATTGCCCCACGATCATAGCAACGGCGCAAAGAACCATCTTCCGTGCTTTGTGCACCTTTACGGGATGAAGTTGCATAATCCCGAGCTCCGCTCGGAGATCAACAAACATACTCATATGGATGAGTAGTCCTCCGGCTTGGCCGCCGCAGGAGGGCAAAAGTTGGATTAGAGATACAAAACCATATCAATATGATCCTCGTGACGTACTCCCTTAAAACAAGCAGTGCAATAGACTTTAACGAATTCCCTCTCACCGGCATCGTACGACGGCACAAATATACCTCGATACAACCACAACAGCCCGCTTAGATGCCCTCGCAACCCCGCAAACCTCGTACCATCGTCTCTTCACCCGGGGCTTGCGGCGTTGCAAGTTCTCCGCCTCCCAGACCTTATTTTCGTCCCTAGCCTGGAGTAACGAAAGCGCGATCATCCCATCCGTCCCCCAACTGGGCCAGTCCTCTGCACAAGCATGTTGCTCGCGTTGACTCATTGGAGGCACGCGAGGGTGCCTCATATGGCGTCGTGGTATCTGATTTTCCACCATTCCACTGCCCTCTCCCGGGAATTCGATGCCCTCCACCAGTAACGAAGGAACCTCGTCCAATACTACTCCGGAGTCACTGGGACCTTCACTTAGGGGAGGCAAACGTTCCCTATTGTCAGCCCAACTACTCCGTTGAAGGTCCCACTGCTGGGGCAGGGACATTGTCGGAGGAGGCGGTTGAATGTTTTGTGGTTGATCGTTTTCGGCGTGTTCCTCAAGCGGAACATTACGAGTTTTAGTTTTATCAACGGCATGTAGCGCTGAATCTGCGCTCGGTATACGAATTCGTAGGTTCTGCATGGGTGTCCGTGGCGGCGACAAATCCAAGGTGGATTGCACGGTATCCACAAGACCGAGTTGGGGCAATACTTGCATTGGAGTTGAGCAAGGATAATGTGCTGGAGGGACTAGTCAAGATGCACATATGATGGGATTGGGGAGGGTGGACGAGCGAAGTGTAAACGGTGTAGACTACTGATATATAAAGTGATCATCATGTGCATCTCGCGAGGCAACACCCCGCGTTAAGCTACATCGTGACGCCACGGACTCCAACAGGATGGTCCAGACCCGGTATTTCATGGGTCAAGAGAGAAATAACATGAACGACTGAACCGACCAGTAATATTTGGGACTCATTTACAGGCTGTGTGCGTGTGACAAGAGTAGGTAGAGAATGGCGAAGTCCTCCACATCTCTTCATAGAACACAATCCTCCTTTCCTCGTTAGAGCCTGATAATACTGGGACGGAGGATATCGTGGGGTCGAGGTGTTTCATCCAAGACGATCACCAATGGTCCTAAATGGCCGTCATCGTCCAACCTCCTATCTCATGGGACGAAGGCCGTCGATACACCAGAAACAGTATCTCAGAGCTCGGGAAATTGTTTTAATAGCACACTCGCCCCACCAGAGCCCCTTATTCTCGAGTGCAGGACCAAGGCATCCGCAGGTCTCGGGCCTCCCAAGAGCAGGGCACCGCGAATTAAGAAGGAACAGCTTGAAGAAAGCTAGAGTAGAGTCTGCTGTCAGTAGCTTCGAGGACACAGCGCATCGCGACGTACCCACTCCGTACGCTGCTGAAATGACACGTCCAGATCTAGACGAAGCACAGAGGCCGAGAATTATAAGCGAGGCTGGAAGGCGGAAATCCAGATACCATGACTCGAACTTGATTGTGCTTTTATAATAATATTACAACCAAGACGCTGCGTGCTATATGTGTTTGGTGCTCTGGACAAGCAGGTACATGCGCTCTTAGAGTATTAATCCTTGCATCAGTTTTACCTGATATCACCGAGGCATCGAGGTCGACCAAATAGCATCTCATGTTGCACCAGGCGTTGGTATCAAATCTCTGGTCCTTGACACCTAGAGAAGTTGTCGATTCCTGAAAAACGATCAGGATAGGCTGAAGGAGCAGAGCACGCCGGTCACGATGGCGGTACGATTTAGTTTGGCTCCTTTAGCCTGGTTCATGGCGGTCTCGTCGGGTCCGTACGACACGAGAAGCAGAACAGCAGATAAGGACTGAAATACTGTGAAGTGTCTGTGTGTTGGGAGAACACACCTTTACGAGCCTGACAATATCATCCATTGTACGGCGTTGCGGAAACAATCTGCTCCCCATTGTCCTGTTTAATGTCGCATATATAAGGCCTTTTTGTTCTGGTAGTCTAGTGAATGACGCGGGAGGCCAGCGACCTTTGGTCAACGGCTATGCTGGGGTATGACAGATCTGTCATTGAAGCGTTGTTGGACCCCAGCCGTGGTGGATGTAGAGAGGGACCCAATCTTCAGAAAGGGTGCAGCGCTGCTGGTGGCTTGAGGAATAAGGAATAAGGTGGCCGAGACGGTGACGATGGTGAGCACATCCATACAGTATTGGCCTAGGCATTGTAAGGACACGCTAAGCAAGGGCTTTCTGGTGATTCTGAAGTCGAGTGCCCAAGTATCGAGATGGTCTGGCCAGGGCGATGACAAGAACTGGTAAACCCCAAGACACTCTGTGCAGCCAACCATATTTGGCATCCAAATATGATACTTGATATATGTATGTTGGAATATTTGATCAGATTCTTGACCAACAAATATGAGACATATTTCTGAAGGAGATATGTGGGGAGGGATGATTAATATTTGAGGCCTGAATTTTGAAATAATTTTTATATATATCTGGGCACCTTATGCACTGGCTGGTGAGTCAATAAGGAACCTGTCTTATTGAGTAATTATGTAATACTTATCTTGAATATGAACTGGATAAGCTAGCTGGGCTATCAAAAGGTTATTGTGAAGAACCATTTGATATGCCAGATGGAGTATTGTGAGGCAAATTTGGAAATATTGGAAGGAATTTTGTAAAATACTTATAAGATAGTTTAAAATACTCTATATGGGTTATCAAAACATTTTTGAATATCTTTTATCTGGAAACAGACTTATCATGTCATAATTGAAAATAATATAATGATAATCCTTTTGGGTCAAGTCCAATACCTATCCTGAGGCTGTTTCTGTCCTACAAAGGAACTGTCCATTCAACAAAGCTGAGATGATCACATTCCAATGTCAGCTGGCAGAATTCCAGTATTTTGGATATATGCCAGAAGAATACACTGTATAACCCAATGAATAGGATAATGCATACCTATCTTATGAAGATATTCAAGTCAGGAAACAAGGAACTATCTTGTATATCAGTCTTTCCCTTTTTGTCTAGTCATCATGTGCAGAGGATTGGTCACATAGACTCTATCTATTGGAGAGTATCCTCAGTTTATGAACTTGAGCATCTACTAGAGAATGTCCTTAGTCCACAAACTTATGCAATATATATTCCTCAATTGCAGTAGCTCTTATAACCTAGTTTCTCTTCCTTTCCCTTTTTTCTCTACTCATGTCCCAGTCAATCATTTAACATTACTCATCTTATCTTACTCACTTTATTATGCCATCTTATACCCCTATCAAGCTAGTAGAGACCTTCACCATCTCTGAGGATACTAGTATTTCAGACATTGAGATAGTAAGTATACAGCATCAACTTCTCATAGACTTATACTCATGTCAAGCAGGTATCTGAGTTACCTCTACATTGTCATCAGACTTCAAAAGCAAAAACTGTGTATATTGAGCTTTTCAATGTTGAAGAGGTAATATTTATTTGTTTACAAATTAGCTCTGACAAATAATAATAATTTACTAGGTTGACTTCAGTAGCAAATCTAATAAGTTGGCCAACTTCTCCCCTCTTCCTCTAAGTCAGATCTATACTAAGGTATACTAAAGGGCTCAACAAATCCTTAATACACTTGAGTCATGCTCCTTCAATACATATTCTGTTATAACAGGTGATAACCTAGAATGTACTCAGAAGGAAACCAATATTGGTTTGAAGCACTATGGAAAACAACTCAGAAAGAGGGCCATATTGTTATTGAAGCCCAAGTCCAAATCAAAGTTGAAGTCCAAGCTAGCTGTAAATTGCCCAATTACTCCTTTACCTTCAAGGTCAAAAAACATTTTAAAAGCATTGTAGGCAGAAAATCTAGAGTACTATATTGGGGCAATTGTCCTACTTCTATATGGCACTGATTGGATAAGTATATAATATTGCCTTTTATTTTACTTTCTGGCATATTTCTACTCAAACTGCCAATGACAATACATTTTTGTATCTAGATAGAAAGGAATATATCCTGTAAGATTACAACAATCTGAAGTTCCTTCTCAACTAGCTCAAGAGAACTTGGAGTTGGAATGAGGAGTTGTTTATCAATCACCTTACTGATTGCAAGTTGGCTATTAGGGATGGTCCTCCAGACAATATAGAACTTATCATCTATAGGTCCTAGTCAAATATGGAGTTGACTGAGAGGTTCACTTAACTGTTTTCTGATGTAATTACATAGTATAAACAGTATACTAATCTTTGTATTAATATTGCCAAGTCATCCAACAACAAGCTATTTCAGAGGTACCTAAAGCATCTTATTGACAAAATCAGATTGAAAAATTCCAGGTCATCCATTTTAAAGATATGAATATACTAACTGGTAACTATAGTAATAAGCAAAAGTATTGCATGCTAGTCATATGACCTTATCAAAGCCCTCTCCTTATTGTAGATTACTACTTATATACCTCAAATAATTGCTATAAGGCTATGAGATATGTAGGAAATGTATGAAAGTGTAATATAAATCATATTTCAGTACTGAGAGATGACAGTTTTATAATTATTACTGAGTTACATATATATTTCTTTTGATCATGCTCTGAGTGAGGTATTGTTCAGGTTATAAGTCTCTAGAACTTCATCTGTTTGACATAAAACTCTGTATATACAACCTCTCTATTATAGTTTATGTTACAAGGTTTCTTCTTTAGCTGAGCAATGCCTAAGTTGGAGCCTATCCTTGTAAGAGAGATGAGAAGAGGTCCTAGTCCTATACAGGTCAGTAGGAGCTGCTCTGTTTAACCTCAGATGGCTATTCATATTGTCTCTAGGCAGTGAACTCATATAGATTGCACACTCTATAGGACAAGATGCTGATGAGAAGCCTGAGAGGGAAAAGCTATCTATAAGGGTGAAGAGTTGTAGACTTAACATGCTACTGTTGCTCAAGGACTTATTCTAGTTCTGAGAGTGGGTAACATGTATTAAGATTAGACTTGTCTAATCTTCATGTCCAAGTGATGTACATATGCAAGTTCCAATGACTACTTAAGGAAGTAGATCAATTGTAGTATAGAGGATGAATAGTAAAAAGGGAGCATAGGAAAAGGAACTATAGGGCATAGGGCATAAAGTGTATGAGCATATAGAAGGGGAGTGCATATGTCATAGGATAAAAGTCTGCAAGGGTGAACATATCTGATACGGCATAAATATGACAGAGGAGGTGAAACTTATACCTGGTCCAATAATAGAAAAGTGTCTAATAATAGAAGTGGTAAGTTCATTGTTCAATCACAGGTCATCATTGCAAGAGAAGTATACTCTGTGGTAGCAATATACTTTGTCTACCTTCTTGCACATTTCCCAGTCAAGTGTCTATTGTAACTCAGTAGTTTCCTGCCAGAGGCTGACCATCATGTGCTTCATCAAATCCCAGTCCTTGTAAGGTTGCTCCTTGGTCTCTTTGGTCTCCTTAGTGATCTTGGAGTCTGCAATATTTGTAACATGATCCCCTTCATAATGTCAAGCATCCTCACTCAACTCAATGACTTCCAGTAACATTTTCATCATCATAAGGATATTTGTACATTCCCTCTCCTGTATTGTCCATAATGCTTCAGAGGGTGTGTTTGATCAATTGAGTTGACCATCATCGAGGTTGAATGTGTCAATCAGATGCTCTGGGGATGATGGTGTTGTTGATTGCATAGTGGGAGAGGTGTGGAGGAGATCTGTTATGGCACTTATCAGCAAATCAAGGTCCTTAGATGTTGTTGGCAGTAGTGAGTCCTGTCCAAAGGAGAGTATGGCCTCAGTGGCAGCACAAACAAATAGGCAAAGGAGAGTTTGAGTCTCCTGACAATGGGGGTCAAGCTGCAGAGGAGGAAGTTGAAAGGGAGAGAGTTAGGGAGTGAGCAATCTGGGATTGATCATCTGTGGGAGCACTAGTTCCTTGTCTACCATCCTGCTGCCCAGTAGTGGCAGTATGTTTGGTGAGTCTGGCCATAGTGAGTTGGGCTCAGTCAGTGAGGATTCTGGTATAATAGAAAGAGGGGTATGTTCTGATGAGATTAAGGAAACAATACTTCTGGTAGTGTCCTGGGACATAGTGACAGCAGAAGGGGCAGTAGTATCTTGTGCATTGATCTGCCCTATAACCCACATTGCTATATTGGTAGCAGGTAGTGTATTAGTTGGATAGGGTGAGGATAGGGCCATCTGGGACAATAAATTCTGTATCTCCAGAAGTTCCTACTTCAGGGTGTTGTCAATCCACATCATGAAGTTGCTTAGGTACTGAAGTAGTTCCTTGGTTCTGTTGGGGCAAGGGGTTGCGAGTAATGTTGCCAGATCTAAGTCCAACTTGTGGGTGGAGAAAAGCAGATATGTCCTTTTACACTTGTAGAATCATGTAGTGGGCACCTTGGAGATATCACCTTTCCTGATCAAGTCCTGGCAAGTCAATAACCTGAGTAAAGCAGGCACTGACTTTGTCAGCCAGTCTGTTAGCATGGAGCTGGCAATGTATTGCATTAAACCAAGTCAACCTGAAAGAGTTGAATACTTCAGTTGATTGACCACTATGCTTAAGAGCAGTTCTTGCTTGGGAAAAAGCATCTTTATATAGAGTGTTGAGTTGTACTGTGACAGAAAGAGTAGTATCACTTGCTTCTTGTAGGGCATGAGTTAGAAGGGCTCACTTTTGGGTGCTTTGTGCTTCATGTAGTTGGAATGCCTCAGATATTTGATACCTGACTTTGGCAATGTTGGTGACTTGTCTTTGCTGCTCTTCACAGTAGAGGGACTCTGGGGTTGAGGGGCAATCTTCTAGGGAAGATGTTGGTTCATGAGTGAGAGGAGTAGGTAGAATAGAGATGAGAGTCTGCAATGAGGCTCGAGTGAAAGAAGTATTAGAAGTAGGAGTGGTTGGGTAGTCAGTGGTTGTGGTATCGTTAGAAATGGAAGACATTTGAATAGCTTGAGTTTTCAGTGGGGATTATGTTGCAGTTTATAAGTGTCAAGGAAGGTCTTGAAATTGCACAGGTCTGTCAAATTTTGCCAGGTTTGTTCCGATTCTGGATATCCCTTCCAGTATACTAGAAACTCTAATCCTTGTCTTCTGGTGTGACAGTACACCACTATGGCTTCAACTTCTCATTCTTCTTCTCCTTAGATGAGGTCAGGTAGAGGCCTTGAGAAGTGTTTACTATAAATGTCATTTTCAGTGACAGGATAGAGATATTGGGCATGGAAGATATTGTGTATCTTCCAGCTCTTTGGGAGAGATAGCTTATAGGATACATTTCCATGTTTCCTAATAATAGTGAATGGGCCTAGTTGATGGGCAGCAATTTTCCTTGATGCAACCTGAATTGGGAGATTTTGAGCATCAAGCCAAACTTTCTGGCCAGGTTCTATTTTTGGTAGCATGCATATTTGTATCTATTCTGTCATAATTTTTGTATGAGGTTTCATGTGCTATTTTTGCAGCTTTTCAGATATTTATAATCCAGTTTATTCTTTCTTCAGCTAATGGGGAGTTCATCAGTGCTAGCTTGGTAGGGAAGGCTTTGAGTGGGTGGCTGTACATGAGTTCAAATAGCATTTGCTAGTGGTTGGCATGTGTTCTGGAGTTATGGGAGAATTTGACTAAAGGAAGATGCTCAGACCAGGTGTGGGGGTTCTAGGTGCAATAGGCCAATAGATACATCTCAATTTCTTGATTAAATCTTTCAGTTGATCTGTCCAATTGTGGGTGATAGGTGGTAGAGGGGGCATGGTTGATATTCAGCTTCTTGAACATAGCTTGTATTGATTTGGCCATAAATTGGGGGTCTCTGTCCAAAATGATTTTGTTGGGTATTCCTGTGCAAGTGAGCATGTGCTTGATCAAGATGTCTGCAATTTGATCAGCAGTGGTAGATTTAGAAGTGGGTATTATGATTATCCCCTTCATAAGACTGTGGTCTACCACAGACAATATTGCATCATATCCATTGGATTTGGAGAGGTCTGTAATGAGGTCTATGGACATCTGGGCAAAGGGCCATGATGATTGGAGACCTGGAATTGGCTGTAGTGGAGGCTTCAAGGGTTATCTGTTAATTTTGTACTGCTGGCAAGTCAGGCATCCTTTCACATAGTTGGTGATATAGGCACAAATGCCAGGCTAGGTGACATATTCTTAAAGTTTCCTGAGAGTTTCAGTGACTCTGGGGTGTCTCACAGCTGGTGCATCATGTACATGCTATAATAAGTGCTTCTTAAGCACAAAGTCCATAGGAAGTTGAATGTGACCTTCTTGATCCAATTCTATGGTTCCATTTTCTCCTTTTTGGACTTCATTTTCAACATTGAGATCCACAATGTTGATTTCATCATTTCTCCCTGAATTAGCCAGTTTTGCATTAGCGTTGATGAAGTCACTAGTTTGAAACTTCTCTAGTGGAATGGCCACTTTGGTAGTTTCAAGCTCCATGTCTTTACTTGTTGAGGTGTAGTCAGGTCTTCTAGACAAAGCATCAGTGGCACAGTTCTTAGATCTGGAAATGTAGTGAATCTTGATTTTATA
Organism: Podaxis mareebaensis; assembly: GCA_018524725.1. Taxonomy (NCBI): domain Eukaryota; kingdom Fungi; phylum Basidiomycota; class Agaricomycetes; order Agaricales; family Agaricaceae; genus Podaxis; species Podaxis mareebaensis. The sequence goes on along the minus strand of JAEUWP010000358.1, from coordinate 6,675 downwards.
GGTGCTGATTGTAGCAGACCATTGAATAGTTCATCTTGATAGCTTTGACAACTTAGCCCAATGAATGATGTTATTGTGATCCATCCATATTGTCATCTCATAGGGTGATCCATCAATGTAATGATGCCATTCTTGTAAGGTGCAGATGATGGCTAGGAACTCTTGTTCTAACATATGGTAATTTCATTCAGCTTGGGAGAATGGTTTGGAGTAATAAAAGCAAGGATGTAGCACTCCATTTGAATCTTTCTGGAGGAGGACTGCTCCAGAGGTATAGGTGAATGTATCAGTCTGAATTTTGAATGGCTTGAAGGGGTCAGGGGTGATAAGAATAGGTTCCTCTAAGAATCACTACTTTAATTTCTTAAATGCATCATTAGCTTCCTTTGTCTAGCAGAAGGGGGTGTTGGATTTCTTTAAAAGGGTGTTGAGGGGTAAGGACAGGTGGGCATAGTGCTTGATGAATTTGTGATAGAAATTGCAGAACCCAATGAATTTTTGTATGTCTCAGACTGTCTTGGGGGTAGGCCACTCTGCTATTCCCTTGAGTTTAGCAGGGTCCATCTTGACTTTGTTGGAAGAGATGATAAATCCAAGATAGGTGAGGGTTGTCTTCTCAAATTTGCATTTCTCTGGTTTGAAGTAAAGATCATGCTTTCACAAGATCTTAGATACTTCTCATGTTGTTTTCTGCAGTTTGGCTTTGGTAGGAGCATGGATAAGGATGTTGTCCATGTAGATGATAACTTTGTTCTGCAAGATGAAGGGGGTGAGGATGGTATCCATCATGTTTTGAAATATTGCTAAGCTGTTACACATTCTAAAAAACATGACTGTCAGTTTGAATAATCCTTGATGGGTGTGGAAAGCTCCTTTCCATCTGTCTTCTTCTACAATGCAAACATTGTTATAGCTGAGTCTGACATTGAGTGTAGTGAAGTGTTTTGAACCTTGTAGCTTGTCAAGTATGGATTGGATAGAAGAAATTGGGTAGCCATTTTTGACTGTGTATTCATTGAGGTATTGATAGTCCTGGCAAGACTTGAGTTTTCCATCTTTCTTTGATACAAAGAAAAATGGTGAGGCTATAGGGGATTTTGAGGGTCTGATATATCCTTTCACAAGGTTTTCTTCAAGGAATTTGTTGAGCTCCTTTTCTTCAGCCAGAGAAAGCTTGTAGGAGGGGAAGGCTTTTGGTATGAAAGTTTCCTTGGTTTCAATCTGGTAGTCCTATTGCCAAGTAGGGGGGAATCTTTCACTTTTCTTTTGGGAGAAAAGATCAAGATATTTGTGGAATTCCCATGGGACTATTTTCTTGGGATTGGTTTCCTTCTTTTGTTCTCCAGCTTGAGCAAGTATTTGAGAATGGGAGGTCTTGGCATTGATTTCAGTAAAGTTTTCCTCAGAGAAATCTTCTTCAAGCTCATTTACATAAATATCAGAAAGTGTGTTATTGATTATCAAAGAGAGTGTGGTATTTTCCATCAGGCATCTCCATGAAAGGGTTCGTTTTGACCAGTCAATGTCAGGGTTGTACTTGGTGAGCCAAGGAATTCCTAGGATTATTCTGGGTTGTCCTAGATTAATCACTTGCAAATCCATTTTCATTTGCTTTCTATAGATGGTGAAATCGAGGGTGACAAAATGAGTGATTTGCTTATCTTTGTTAAGAGTTCCATCAGCATTTCTGACTTTGATTGGTTTTTTTAGTAGTGACATCTTCAGGTTCCATTTCTCAACCAGCCTATGGTCAATAAAATCTTGTCCTACTCCAGAATCTATTAGTGCAAGGTCTTCTATGGATTTTTTAGAGAGATGTACAGTGATGGGGCAATAAAAGGTGTTGGATTGATGAGTCTTTAAACACAATTCAGAAACCAATACTTTATTCTGAGAAAAGGAAGGGGCATAATTTTGTCCTTTGGACAGGGATAGAAATTGGAAATCAGTCTGTTTGAAAATAAATAGGAGGAAGGAAAAGAAATGTCTTTTGGTGCATCTTTCTTTACTCTAGACAATCTAGATGTGGAGGCTAGTCATCTGAGGCAAAATCCTGGATTTCCTTTGCTTGAGTACTGGTGGAGTTTGAGACTTCAGTGAAGATTTCAGCGACTTCTTCATTATCTGCTTCCTGAATTATTTCATTGATCTAGGTGAATATGGCTTTTCACTTCTGCTGCTTTTCCTTGTTATGGGGTAGTTTAGGGGGTACAGGTGGCTTATGCTTGGAAACCTTTGCTTGGGCATTTCATGGTAGGTTTTGTGTCAATTATGACAGATTTGGCTTCTTTGGACATTCATGAGTGAAATGTCCTGTCTGTCTACAATTGAAACATTTGCCCTGCTTGAGGTTGTTGCACATTTTTGGGATAAGGATGTTTTGAAGAAATGTCTCCAAAATGCTGTGGTTTTCTTCCACTTCATTAACTTCTGCATTGGAATCTTCTTCCAGATGGTAGTCTTCTTCAAGCATGATTTCAGAGAGTGCCAGCACCAGGTTGTCCACATCCATGGCATATGGATCTCTATATACCTGGCTTCTCAACCAATTTGTATTATAGGATGCCTTCTTCTTCAGTTGGGATATAGCTCTATTGGTTCATTCTTGGGTGTGGCTAGCTCAATAGTTGTTCTCCATGTGGTATTGTTCTTCTGCTGCTCTCACTGCTTTGAACCAGATGTCAATGTCCAGTCCAGATCTGAGGGCAATAGTTTTGAGACCAATTTTGAAGTCTAGGCCTTCTCTGAAGTGGTAGATGAGTTCTTGGGGATTGACCATCCCTGCTTGGGTTTCAAGGACTTTGAACTCAGAGATGTACTGGTCCACTGGTCTTTGCTTTTGCTTGAGAGTGTGGAGTCATCAGAGAGTGTCTTTGGTATAGTTGTAAGGGAGGAAGACTCTGTTGAGCTTGTCTTGAAATGCATTGAATGTTCCAAGGTGTAATACTCCATTGAAGTTATGTTAGTGGAAGTATTCTGTTTTCCATAGTTCTACTGCTCCTCCAATGTAGTAGAGCATGAATATAATGGCATCATGGTCAGTAGGGAATTTGTGCTGGTTGGCAATGATGTACAGAGCACACTGCTGCTTCCATGCCAGGTACTTCCACAGGTCTCCATCATATAAGGGTGGTGCCTCACATTTTGGTGTGGAAGGGGTGGTAGGCATTTGTGCTTGTTGGGAAAAACCAAATCTCTGTGGAGGTGCTCCTGGTTGCCCTGGTACAGGGGGTCCCAGTAGTGGCACTCCTGGTGGTGGTGGAGGCAGTACTCCTAGCAGTCCTAGTGGTGGGTTTGGACCTGGTTGTCCTGGTCCTGAAGGTGGTCATCCAGGCAGAGGTTGTCTAGGAGGTGGGTAAGGGCTTCCTGCTTGCAGTGGGTTTGCTGGCTGAGCTGCTCCAGTCTGAGTTGGGTTTCCCTGATTTCCTTGTGCAACTCCAGTTGTCTGATGTCCAGAAATCACTGGGTTGGTGAAGAGGGGTTGTTGGAAGAATCTTTGATTCAGGGGCACAATATTACTTCCAAATGTGAAGGTGGCAGCTTGGTTGACTGGCATTGTGGAGTCTGTTCTAGGAAGTAGTGGTTGTGATAACTGTGGGGGTTGGACTGGTTGCTGGGGAGTGGGAGTAGGGTATTGTGATGGTTATTGCTGGTATGGGGGTGGAACTGAGGCCATACTTGGAGGTCGAGTGAGTTGCTGAGGTGGTTGTACAACAGTGGGAGGGATAGTGACAGTGGTCAACATCTGTTGTCTTCATTCTCTAGCTGCTTCTCTTCTTCCTCTAATATTGGTGGTAAGTTGTGGTTCCCAAGGGGTAACTTCATCAAGGTTAAGAGATCTGACTCTTCTCAGTGGTCATGTTCTGGCAGGAGATATGATAGGTGAGACAGGAGATGCTGATCATCAAGCTGTTTCATTGCTGCTGTCTAAATCTTGGGCTCTAACTCATTCCAGTAATGTGGCTGCTTTTTCTGAAATGGTGAGGGGAGTGGGGGAGTGGAAGGACATTCAAGGTTCCTCTCAATGAGGGCTTGAATCAAGTCTTGAATCTGATCCAGTGTGAGATCAAGGTGTTGGAGCTTAGTAAGAATTGAGGAGAAAAAGGAAATATTGTCCTGTGAAGAAGTCCAGGAAGATGATAAGGTAGAATAAATAGAAAAAGGAGTGAATGACTCAGGGCTATTGATTTCAGATGATTGAGAACTTCTGTTGATTTCTGTTAATTGAGAATGCTGTTCAATTTCTGTCGATTGAGAACACTTCACCTTGACAAATGTTGACATGGTTTACAGTCAGAGGGTCTTCTTCTGACAGACCATCAAACATTGAGTGGGTGTATTACAGGCTTCCTTGCCAGACCACCAAACAATGAATGGGCAAATTATAGTCAAGAAGGGGGGGGGTTTGGTGTCATTTAGGCACAGTGCAAAGCAATGAGAATGGTAGTTGGGATAGGGTTACAATGTGGGATCAGCACACAAGGGAAGTCTAATCTTGGTGTTACAAGGTTTCTTCTTTAGCTGAGCAATGCCTAAGTTGGAGCCTATCCTTGTAAGAGAGACAAGCAGAGGTCCTAGTTCTATACAGGTCAGTAGGAGCTGCTCTGTTTAACCTCGGGTGGCTGTTCACATTGTCTCTAGGCAGTGAACTTGTATAGATCACACACTCTGTAGGACAAGATGCTGACAAGAAGCCTGAGAGGGAAAAGCTATCTATAAGGGTGAAGAGTTGTAGACTTAACATGCTACTGTTGCTCAAGGACTTATTCTAGTTCTGAGAGTGGGTAACATGTGTTAAGATTAGACTTGTCTAATCTACATGTCCAAGTGATGTACATATACAAGTTCCAATGACTACTTAAGGAAGTAGATCAATTGTAGCATAGAGAATGAATAGTAAAAGGGGAGCATAGGAAAAGGAACCATAGGGCATAGGGCATAAGGTGTATGGGCATATAGAAGGGGAGTGCATATGTCATAGGGTAAAAGTCTGCAAGGTGAACATATCTGATGCAGCATAAATATGACAGAGGAGGTGAAACTTATACCTAGTCCAATAATAGAAAAGTGTCTAATAATAGAAGTGGTAAGTTCATCGTTCAATCACAGGTTGTCATCACAAGGGAAGTATACTCCATGGTAGCGACACACTTTGTCTACCTTCTTGCACATTTCCCAGTCAAGTGTCTGTCATAACTCAGTGGTTTCCTGCCAGAGGCTGACCATCATGTGCTTCATCAAATCCCAGTCCTCATAAGGTTGCTCCTTGGTCTCTTCAGTCTGTTATGGTCTTAGCTATATTTAGTACACACTTACTCAGTGCACCGTTTCACCTTATGTTTCAGCTCCTTATCACATCTTACCTTAGTCATCCACTGACTCATCTCTCTGTTTCATCTATTCTTAGCTACTCCTCTTACAGTATATAAACCCTAGGTAGAGCACCTGTATTCCTTACACTTTACCAACTAGTTCTTTCCCCTTTGCTCATCCTCAAGTCTTTGCCTAGTTGCAACCTGAGTTCATACAAAGGTCGTAACATTTGGTAAAGTGTCACCAACTCACCTTGCAACAAGGGAGGCCCAGCTAGGGGTGTATATCGAGGCACAACCAGGCATGACAGCAGTGCTCAATTAGGAGTGAGGCTCAGTGTATGAGCGGAAGCAATATTTGGAACAGTCAAGAAGGAACACCAGCACTGTACAGCCTAGGACAAACCAGAGAGCCATCAGTGGCAGAGTTTTCAGATGTTACAGAAAGCAAGCACACCAACGATGAAGAGACTACCAAGTCAGAACTCAAAGACCAGCCAGAACTTGCAGACGAAGAACAACCAGAGGAATCAGTGAATGAAGAAGACCCAGAAGAGTCTGCAGATGAAGAACAACCAACAGACGAAGAAGACATCAACATCGAAATGGCCAAAGAAACAGCAGCAAATCAGCAGACAGGAGGGAAATCATTGGTCCCAGATCCAGGATTTTTTGATGGAAACAGAAGCCAGTTTGATGACTGGTGGAGGTCGATGATGTTTTTCTTGAAGTTCAACAAGATTGATGATGCTGACAGAAGGGCAGTAGCAGTACTCTCTCAGATGAGAGGAGGGACTGCAGGACAATTCGCAAGCATGAAGCTTGACCAAATGGAGAACAGCGATGATACACTCATGTGGGACACGTTCTGGAAGGAAATAGAGGTGACATTCAGAAACGAGGGACAACAAAGTGATGCAGAATGGAGAATTGAGACATATAGACAGAACAACAAACACATGGCAGACTTCCTTATCAAATTTGACATATTAAAGACAAGGTCCAAGACAGATGACAAACACGCTATATTCCTGCTCAAGAAGAATACACACTCCAACATTATCAAGACCATATTAGGATTCCCAATCGAAGCAATGCCTGAATCCTACAAGCAATGGAAAGAGACCATCCTGAACATTGGCTTAGTGTTATGAACTTAGTAAATGTTCGCTGTACATTTACTAATTTTGTTTTCACTCTATTTGTCTCTTATTTTATTTGAAAGCTTTAGTCTTTAGTTTGTTATCCTTCTGTCATTGACTATGCTTATGTAATAACAAAAGTCATATGACTTTTACAGATTGATAAGCTTTCATACTATTATTAGAAAAGAAGACTTCTTTGATAAAGAACTTTTTGTATT